>DF820106.1:0-202419 GCA_000836195.1 Taphrina populina JCM 22190
TGGAAGTCGTCTTCCCCCGTCATATTATTTTCCTGCAATAATGACGCTAAAGTGTCGCGACATGCCATCGATGGAAGAGGCTGCTTTACAATGCATAGCGCATCCCAGCTAACCTTTTTGCCAATAGAATGAAGGTTTCAAGCGTTTTGTCCAGGTGGGTCGTGTCGTCTACCTCAACGTCGGCCCTTATGCCGGAAAACTCGCAGTCATTGCGGAAATAGTCGACCACAACCGTGCCTTGATTGACGGACCCTCGACGGGCGTTGCACGACACGTTCAGTCATACGCCAACATCACCCTTACCCCATATATCGTTTCCGGTCTGCCGCGAGCCGCAGGCACGACAGCCGTCGCAAAGTTCTGGGAGAAGAGCGGTGTGCAGGCAAAGTGGGACGCCTCTGCATGGGCCAAGCGACTCGCCTCGCGCAAAACCCGTGCTGCTCTCACAGACTTTGAGCGTTTCCAGGTCATGCGACTGAAAAAGGTGCGACGCAACACAACGAGGGTCCAGGCTGCCAAGGCTTAGAGTAATCGCAAAAAAAAGGGAATCAAAAAAGTAAAATCTTACACCATACGCACATCATCTCTATAGCACGTCCCAATTGGACTGCAAGGGCGTCATCATCTCAACCATAGTCTTTGTACTTAGTGATGTTATCCTCCATTTTTTTTTTTCTTTTTTTCCTTTCTCCATTTTGTTACATTTCCCTCTAATGAGTGAGGTTTATTGAATTTTGGTCTCCACATCATTACTTGTCCTCACTCACTCTGTCATTCATTCTTCCCTCTTCTCGCGCAATATCAGATACGCAACAAGATGGCAGGACAGGCACCCCCAGATCCTCCCTCGACATGGGACAAGACGAAAGGCGGTTTCCAGACGGTGGGCAAAGGCGCAAGTGCAACGCGCTCCGGTATCAATAATGGGCTGAGCAAGCTCGACAGTATGAGCATCTCGAAAAAGGGTCTCAGTTTCCAAAAGCACATGAGCGGCCAGAACGTCTCTTACGACAGGGACAACCACGTCTCTGCGCCCAAGATTGACGTGAGCCAATTTGCTCCTCCGCCGAAACGCGTGCCCGGTCAAGTACCGAGTCCTCGACCCGTTACCAAGACGCCGACATCCACCACAACGACAAGTCGTGCACCCGTGCCTGCGCCGAGACCAGGACCGTCCGTGCCGGGTCCTGCAAGACCAGTAGCAGGGTCGTCTGCTCGTCNNGTCCCTCCTCCCCCTCCTCGGGCTGCCGCCGCGGTGTCTGCAAGGACAGGGGAGGAACCATTGCCCGTCTACACACCGACTCCCGCCGTGTTGCCTCCAGCACCCGTCACCGCTTCGCGTCCCGTGCCTACGATGAAGGAAACCACGACGGCCTTTAGTTCAGCTAAAACAATGGGTGGATTGTACAACAAGTACAATACCAACACCAAGACGGCGACACCGAGCTGGAGCGACGTCAAGGCTGGCGCAAGCGCTGCACAAAACCTGCATGCGTTTCATGGGACGCATATCGCCCCGCGAACAGCATCAGCCACACCACCCCCGATGCCGACAACAAGTCAAGGAGGTAGGAGTCATGGTACGATTACGGTGCCCGTCATTGCACCCAAACCGATGAAACCATCGCCAGCGCCGAAACCACCGATAAGAAGCCCGCAACCAGGCGCCGTTGCAAAAGAGTACTGTCTCGCCCTGTACTCCTTTGATGCACAAGCACCAGGCGATTTATCCTTTGCCGTCAACGACAAGATTGAAGTGCTGGAACGGACAGCGGACGCGGATGCATGGTGGCGAGGACGATTGCATGGCAAAGAAGGCATATTTCCCGGCAACTATACAAAACTAACTACCTCCTGATATGCCGCTCACCCATGGTCATTTTACGAGTCATTGATGATGGCCTCTATGCATGACGCCACGCCAACCAAGTCTCCGAGTAATCCAATATGTCCACGATCATTCTCCACGTCCTTGACTATTCGCCATCTCGCTTTCCCGCCATCGCCGTCGCCGTCACCGTCCTCGTCAGCCTTGACAAGTGTGGATAAATCAGACGCCGCAAAAGTCACGACACCGTCGCCCGGGCTGAATATGAACTTTGAGTAATCGCCCTCCTTGATGCCGCCATAGCCATGGACTTGACATCCTCGCACCGTCGGCGTGCTCGATGCTCGCAGCAGAGAAATTGGCGGATAGGAAATGGCGGGATTATAGCAGAGGCCCGCCTTGAAATCGAGTGTCGCCTTGAGCGTTCGTGCAAGATACTGAGCGGCCGCATCACGCTCCTCCGTGCTCACTCTGGCTCGATTTGCGCGATTCGGTTTGGCAGACTGTTTCGCCGACCCGTCATCTCCTGCAGTGCCGCCACTGCCCATTGCAGGACCGCCAATACCACCACTCGCCATGAATGCATTTGCATCACTCGATTCTCCCACGTCTCCGTCACCCATATCGTCAGCAACCACTGGCGACAAGCCATATGTTTTCCATGATTCCGAGTCGAAGAAATCAACCGGCAATTCTTTGCCGCTCTCGATATCCACAAAACACCGCTTATGTGTGGGCAGCAGCATAAAGGACGATCTCATGCTGAAATTCGTTTGTGCATTCAGGACGCTTCTATTGAGCAGTACGCCGTCACCATACCTGAATGGTCCGAGAATATTGGGGCATCCATGGAACGGCGTGCCCGCAAATAAGACCCCCCGAAACAGTTCCGGCCGACGATTCAGTGCATTCAGCGTCAGTAAGCCTCCCAAAGAATGAGCAATCACGAGCGTCTTGCCATTGAGCTTTTCGAGAAACGCAATGAGCTGATTCGCGAGCAATTCACCGCCCAGACGCCAATCATAGCCAAACTCTTGCACTTTGCAGAATCCGCGCTCCTGCATATCCCTCAGCTTCTTCAGTAATCGACGAGAAATATCTACGGGGCCGATATGCGTCAACATGCCGTCCGGTAGAATCGTATCGACTGCTTCACGCTCCGCCGCCTCTGTCAATGGCAACTCGAGATCGACCTTGCGCATACCAAGGCCCAATTTCACAGGCACCCACAACATGCGACCGTCTTCTGCTGATCGCAGAATACTGCCACGATACCCGCCGAGCACAACAATGTTCAAGTCCCTTGTCGCCTCTGACAAGCCAGCATACGCTTCTTCAGGCGCGAATCGCGGTATCCCGAGCTTGGGCAGACCTTCAATGAGTCCCCGCAACCGGTTGTTTTCCGCCTTCATATCGGTGGCGAGCGCTTCCACCTCCAGCGAGGTCATGGAGATATTGTCCGTGTCTGCGGCGGGGTACCGTGGTGTAGCCACGGCAGGCGAGTCGGAGAAGGGCAGGGTGAAGTGGAAGGAAGGAAGCCGCGGCAAGTCGATGGCATTCGCACGACTCTTCAAGTCGAGTATCGCAGAATCCTTCATTCGAATCGCGCGTCTACGTAGTGACTGTTGCGTTGCAACAGGTGTCGAACGACTCCTTTGCCGACCTATGACTGCCTCTTCCTCGCTGCGATCTCTCGTGCGAGACGCCCTGATCCGGTCGTCGGCATGACGCACGGCAGTCGCTGTTGCAGGGTAATACGCGTCCTTGCGTGAGCCGAAAGTGCGTTCCCTGATGCCTGCGATGCTAGGCAATGCTAAATTAAAGTTTGGCAGTGTTTTTGACGCCCTATTCCTGATGTTTCTCAGCGTCCCAACAGGAGGCGCTTCGTGCTGATTCGTACCAAAGGCATCATCTTGTGCGAGATAATGCCTGAAGCTGTTGAGCATTGACGACCAGGCGCGGTACTCGTTGATGAGGAGGCAAAATGGTGCATTCACATTTCGTCGCAGCACATGCCAAGTGTCTGAACGGAAACTTTTGCCGAGTTTCCGGATTCACGCGATTCTGGCAAAGCAAATAATATTCAGCGTGTAGGAAGATATTTGTGCATAGTCTAGAATAGACTATTTACCACGGTTCGCAATATACTACAATGCACCTGAGAGAAACTTTGATATGGTCAGTAGTCGCGTTGCATGGAAACAATCAAACGGAAGCAAAAAAAAACACAAATCTGGCAGCCAAAGGACAATGACTTTGGTCAAAAGTGCGATCCAAGACCGCGAGACACCTAACGCGATATGGTGAATCAACTCGTTTGCACGAGGGACTGATCGGGCGACGGGCCCAAGATCAGTCGTAAAGACACATTCAAGGCACCGGCAAAGTGGCGAACGAGGGACCGATCTCTCACCCTGGGCCAAGTTCAGGGCTCACCGAGATCAAGGTCGTCATGTAGGCAGTTTTTGAAAATCTTTATCTTTTGATCCTATCCTTTTTTGTTGCAACGTACTGAAATCATCCCACAACAGGAAGTAAGTGTGCTGACTTGAGCGAAAAGATCGGAATTGTAGTGATGCATTGGAGGTAATTGGCAGAAAGGCTTAGGCGACGGCCTTGGCTGCGACAGCTGGGTTGATCTTCTTGCCGTCCTTGTTGAACTTGACACGAGGAGGAGGCGTTCGCACTCTTCGTCCTTCCCTTGATCGTACGCGCACAACCTTTGAGTGGATGGCACACGAGATGCAGTAGTGCAACTTGTTGTAGAGCTTTGGGAGGGCGTATTCCTTGTAGACAGAAGCCTCTGAAAGATCCCTGATGGCGGCAGCTTCAACCATGTTTCGAACAGTGAATCGCTTGATGGCCTTGTCCTTTGGCACACATCGTGAGCAATTGGAGCATCGGACTGGCTCTACATTGCGCGTTAGCCACTCTCACTTCGATGTACACAATTGAGACATACTAGTATGTCCACGTCCGTGCTTGTTTCGGCCGTTATTCCTTCGCTTGACTATTGGATATGTCAGTATACAGATATTATAACGTCATACAGCCGTCTTACGAGTCATGATGAGCTGAGTGTCGTAAAGAAGAAGTGTTGTTTGCTGTTTCGTGTAAAAATTTTGAGAATGAATGGACAAACATTAGCCGACGTTTGGACAAATGAGACTATTGAAGGTCAAGCCCCCACGTGCACAATGGCAAAGTCATACAAGAGGAATGAATTTGCTTTACAAGCGGATCAATGACCCAGCTGGACGCGAGAGCCATTATAAAATAGGTGAAAAGCATAGAAGCGCTGAACCCTAGGCAGGTGGGAAGCAATGAGAATCCTTATTGTACTTAGTGACGCTTAGCATAGTCGCTAGAAAGTGTTGGCATTAAATTAGATTATCATCATCATCATCATCATCATCAATAAGAGGAATGATTGTACAGCTGTAGCAGTCGTATTCTTGTGACTTCCGTGATTATATAGGGGCTTCCCCCAAGTACATATATCTTAATGATTGCCACGACTTGAACGTTTTCGAACCCGATCACTCGCAATCTTGAGCACCGGAGAGTAGTGGTAAGATGGATCGAGATCATCCACATACTCCAGGCCATCCCGAAGGATATGCACAAGTTCTGGATCACGTGTTTCCTCACGACTGCTGTCATCTTCACAAACAGACAATTCTCCTCCCTCTGACTTGGTCGTACCATCAAACAAGTCCGTGTCAACCTCATGATCATTCTCGAGGGACTCCAATTCCGTAACAGGCACAGATTTGTCGTTGCGCGTGTCGTGCCCAAAAAGTTCCGCAGTAATCTCATCTTCACTGACCTCTTCCTCCGTGTTTCCAGCGGGAGTCGACGAACCCTCTCCAGAACTAATTGAGCTCTTTTGCGAGCCTTCAGTGAGGTCTGTTTCAAAGTCTTCAGCAGGAGTCGCTGATCCATCGCGTGAAGCGGTCGAGCCGTGTTGTGACCCCTCGAGGAAGTCTGCAAGGTCGCCTGCAGATTCCCCATCGTCCACGTTATCGCTATCCGTCTCACTCTCTTCTTCCAACTGCAAGTCATCCGGAAATTCTTCGTGAGTCGTCATGTCCATGTGATTCAAAGTTTCCAGAAACCGTAGCTCTGGCTGGAGAGCAGCATCTTCTTCCAATGTTACCGGCAGCTCATGCGGAATAGCTCTTTCACCGACCGATGTGACGGTGTGATCGGTGTCAATCATCACATCAAAGTTACGTTCAGTTTCATCCACAATATCGTATAGTGACGGGGGCGGCAAGATCTCAGGGTGCACATCTTCTGTCGTGGTCGTCTTTGTATTGCTACGATGCTCGGATTTTTCAGTGGGTGGCATATTAGAAATCTGGCTTGTGTTATTCGCTTCCACCCCGGACCTTTCGTGATCTGATCCTGGGTCATTCTGGTCACTGTGTACGGGAAACTCCTCATTGACGGGTGCGACAATTTCACTCTTCCACATGTGATACATCTCGTCTTCCATTTCGGCTTCGGTCAGGCCTTGGGAGGAATTAGGATGACTGGAGTCCTTGCTAGACATGACTGAAAGCACCTTATGCTGGGAAAGGTTCTCTCCATTGTGACGGCGTTCTGCATTGTCCGCAGAGTTGATGGATTTCTCCTTTCCCATCTCTCCAGTATCGGCCACGCTCGTATGATCAGCAGCCTCTGACCAATCGTGCTTTGCACTTGCACCATAGCCACCTTCGGAATGGCCGGAGACGAAGGCCTGTGGTGCACTCGGATCTGTCTCTATATCGAGTCTATCGCCCTCTTGCGTACACTCCATGTACTCGGGCAATTCTTGTCGATGCGACACGTCTTCTTGTAAATCCTCTTGCTCAACGTCTTGCTCTACATCTTCGCGAAGCGATGCACGTTCTCTTACTTTCTCTCGTTCGTGCTCGTACTCCTGCTCGTTCTCGTTCTCGTTCTCTTGGTCTAGATGACCATTACTGCTATAGCCGTTTTCGCGTTCGGCTTTCCCAACAAGGTACTCCTGCGACATTTTCATGGATTTTGTATCATCACGCATTGTTGGTTGCTTCGGCTCCTCTTCGACCTCTTCATCTTCGTCGTCCTCGTCATCAGAATATTCTACAGATTCTTCGCCTGAAGTTTCATCGTTACTGCTAGATATGATCTCCACAGATGCACCGTTCTGTGGCTGTGCGCCCTCTCGTTCTTCCTCGTAGTCTTCATTATTGCTATCCGTGCCGTCTGACTCTGACTGGGTTCCTTCACCATCGTCATCATTCTCCTCTAGAAGGATGTTCCTGCCGTCATTTGAGTTTTCGTTAGGGTCGCCCTCGCTCTCGCGCATATTCCGAGTGTGCTGTTTAGGTTCAGACAAGTGACGGTTCTTCGGTTCCGTGGTGCCTTCCACAATTGACACATTCTCGTCCTCGTCCGAGTATTCCTCAGATTCGTCTTCACTCTCGGCGATATTGACAGTATGTTGCATAGGCACAAACATGTTTCTGCTATTCAATCTCTCATCATCTTCCGAGAGCGACACATTATCGTCCTCCTCATCGTCTTCCTCCTGTAAATGTTCTTCGAGTTCGTCTTCAGTCTCGAGGATACTGACAGTCTTTTGCGTGGGCATAAACAAGTTTTCGTTGATTGATTCTTCATCATCTTCTCTGAGCGAGTCATCCTCGCGTTCATCTGAAAATTGTTCATGCGCATCTTCACTCCCCGACATGTTCCTGGTCTGTTGTATGGGCATAAATAGACTTTTGGGCCGGCAATCGTGAGCAAAAGTAGGCTCTTCCTCAAAGTAGTCTCCTTCATCATCTTCATCATCATCTGCTTCTTCCTCTTCGTTCAAAGAACGCTTCTCGTTCACTCTAATTTGAACCTCAGGCACGCGATCAAATACTTGGTCATCACTCGACATGGCCTCTTCTGCGTATGTTCCCTCTTCAGTGCTCAATTCTGATACAGAGTGAGGTCCCTGTTCAACGTCTGATTCATTCTTGTCTTTACCTGACTCGTCCGGGCTCTCAGATCTGAAATCTTGAATCGCGTTCCCGTCCTCATTGTGTCTATGCAGCTTCGCAACGAGCTCCTCGGCCGCCTCTTCCTCCTCTTTTACCTGTAATTCAATCAAAGCCGCAATCCTTTCTCGCTCAGCGATGCGCTGTGCCTGAATTTCAGCTTCGAGCGCTTGAGCACGCTGATATTGTTCATCGAGCGCTTGGCTTTCGCGCACTGCCGCGGCCGCTTTCGACTTCATTTGCTCTATCCATGAAGAAAACTCTGAAGCCGGAAATGCATCAAAAGCAGACACAGTATTAGGGAGCCGCGGAGTTTGAGGGTAGAGTGGTTTATAGATGCCCGGAGTAGCGATCTGACTAGTCGCGCGTTGTCGCTTCGACGGTGTCAAGGGATAGTCGATAGGGGGCCGTTTCGCCATGTCGCCCTATCTTCAATACGCTGTGGGCTCAGAACAAGATCGTTTTTGCGTCAGAAACAGGAATAGAACATTCAATGCGATGCAAATGGCCGTTTTACAGCATTTGCAAGCCCCATTTTTTGACCGCTTAATGGTGATGGTGGCGCTCGACACAAGTTGAAGCGGACATTATCACAGTCGACAACGAATAAAACTTTTTGTCATTATTCAATCGAATGGGCGAGCTACATACAGAAGCGATTTGATGATAACTGTAATTTTGAGGTTCATGAAGGAGCAACAAAGGACGCTGTATTGATGCAATGCAGAAAATTTTACCAGCATAAATCCCAATTTACAACCTTGACCTCTCCTGGCGTCAAGCGGTGTGCCCGACTTCCGTGAGAGCTTCTTTCAAGGCCTTAAGAGCAGTGTCAAGATCGCCGCGCGACGCATCCGTGACAGAAACTCCCATGTGACCTATTCGGAAATATTTTGTAGCAATATCCTTGTGCAAACCTCCTGCGAAAACTACGTTCCTAGCCGCGATTTTAGGCAGCAATTGTCCGACGGGCATATCATTGGGCGTGTAAACAGCAGTCATACCATGGGCAGCAAACTCAGGCTTAAGAGCAAGTTGCTTGAGCCCCATATCCGAGAGCGCCTTCTTGACATAGTCTGACGCTTTGATGTGATCCGCGAAGCGGTCTGCCATTGGACGCTCCAAGATCTCCGTCAAAGAGGCATTCAGAGCATAAATGAGCTGCACAGCCGGTGTTGCAAAATATTTAGGTGTTTTGGCTTCATATGCTTGCATGATCGGCAACCACTTCTTGAATGAGGCAAAGTAAGAACCAGGAGGACTTTTGCGATTCTCGTACGCCTTGATACCTCTACCAGACACCATAAGAATGCAGAGTCCAGCAGGGACACCAATGGCCTTTTGTGAAGCAGTGAGAGCCACATCGACCCCCCACTTGTCGAATTGAATTTCTTCGCAAGCAACGGAGCACACACCGTCAACACATATCAAGGTATCCGGACTGACTCGTTTCACCAATTCGCAGACTCCCTTCACATCAGAGAGAACGCCTGTAGAGGTATCTGTGTGTGTGATGGTAATCATTTTGTATTTCTTCTCTTGTAGAGCCTTCTCCACTTCTTCCAGACTTGGGCGACCGCCAATGGGAGCTTTGAGCTGAGTTGCATTGACACCGTAGCACTCGAAACATTCTGTAAAGGAGTCTGCAAAGTAACCAGTGTGTAAAACCAAAACATCATCTCCTCGCTCTACCATATTGCACGCCACAAGGTCCCATCCAAGAGTGCCAGATCCAGAAAGAACAAATGGCTGGGAAGCTGGATCTTTGGTGAGGAAAATTTTTCGCAACATGGTAAGATTGTCACCAAACACAGAGATGAATGCCGGACTGACGTGCGACATTGACGTATGTGCCATGGCCTCGAGAACCTTCTTCGAGAACTCGATCGGGCCAGGAATCATGACAAGTTGGTTTTGCGACATGCTGAATTGAGGGATAAGTAGGTTTTGAGAGAACAACTTGTGCTTGCAATGACCAGGCCAGATGCAGAGAAGCAAAGTACTGCAACAAGAGGCACAAGAGAAAATCCGGGGACGCGGTCAAATTGGCGATCCACGTGCCTTATGACGGATCTCGCATAGCTCGTTCCTGATGAAACAGTGCTGTCAATATTCATGAAGTTCTGCAGTTGCCTCTGAAGCGACAGTGAAGCGCTTGTACTATGGTGCTGTATTTCAAAGCAATCGTGAGATAGACCGCTCGATAGCATTCCGGCTCCTCGAAGCTCATGTAAGCAGAGCGGCGATGTGTTATACATGGGAAAGGACAAGTTCGAGAATGAAGAGTAAACATCATAACGCTGCAATAATCCTTGAATCCATCCTTATATAGTTAGATTAATCAAGTTTGCATGGTCTGAAGATGTGTGGTTTCACGTCGATAATCTCTCTTCGGCGCATGTCTACCTGCGTATGCCTGCGGGCATGACGTGGGATGCCATTCCTGAAACCCTTCTGATCGATGCTGCACAGTTGACCAAGGCGAACAGTATTGATGGCAATAAGCGCGATAGCATCACTATCATTTATACGCAGTCCAGTAACCTGAAAAAAGACGGCTCAATGGATGTAGGTCAAGTGTCCTTCCACAAACCGAAGCAAGTGAAGAAGGTGTTCATCCAGACGCGTGAAAATGCCATTGTAAATAGGCTGAACAAGACAAAAGAAGTAAAGACACCTGATCTCGAGTCTGAGCAAAGAATACATATGGTGGAGAAGAACAAGTCTGCGAAAGAATACTTTTTGAAACAAAAGAAGGAGGAAGAACGACTGGCACGGGAGTTGAAGGCCAAGAAAGAAGAACGTGATAGAGGGTACAGCGATTTTCTCACTGAGGATATGATTGCGGGAAGCTCGAATGATCGTGAGGACGGTTACGATCCAGAGGAGGATTTTATGTGAGGTAAAATTTCAAATTAAAACGAAAGGGCCGTCGTGATCATGATGTGCTATCTCGTGCAAACAGATGCCGTGCGTTTCAGCGATCTTATTGTCATATTGTGCTTTGGATCATTCATCTGCATTCTGTTTCGTCTCAGCAGTTGTGACGTCGTCATTGTGCTTGACATCAACCTCGTGATCTGAAGCATCTTCTGTCTTCTTTAGAGGTTCATCAACAATGGTCATCTCTATCCTGTCGTTAATTGTGTCATCGTCAAGCCTAATCTCCTCTAATTTCCCAATCTCCCCGATATCATCGGCGTTCTGTATCGCAGTGGTTGAATCGACAAAAATATGCTCCGTGACAGCGATAGGCTGGGCGATGTGTTCTGCAGGACTGGTCTCGGTTGTAATTGACTCTTGCTGGTCCATACTACCTCGCTCGAGTTCTTCACCCTGGGCGCTGGATTCCTGTAGCGGTATTTTGGGTGGATCATCAGACTTCGTTACCAGAGCTGCAGACTTCCGTTCTGGTAATTGTGGTGTGGGTCGTGCAGGCACGGACCGACGTTTCTCGGTTGAGACGGAGGGCTGTATCTGTGTACCGGAGCAATCGTGTTCGGCCAACTGTTCCATAGACATGGACGACCCGCAATCGCTACATTTGACACTAATTTCCTCGAGATCTTCATACTGCGGAGGGGCACCGAATCCCTCAGTAGGCTGATGTATGTCGAGCTTGTCCCCTACCTCACTGTAATCCAATGTACCGCCAGTTGCTTCACTGGGAGCGGGCCCCTGTGGAATATGATCAGTCCTTGTATCTCGATCCGAAGCTGCTTCGATCGTTTCTATTAAACCTTCCGCATCTAGCGGGATGTGCGAGCCGCCTTCCAAGATCTGCTTCGCACTGTACTGGCCGCCATAGAAACGACCATTCTCGTCATCTCGGGAAACAATTATGGAACCGTCTAATTGCACTCCGGCGTAGAAACCCTTGCTCTTGACATAACTCCATGCTGGAGCTTGCTGGTAACTAGTATCCGCCATGACTGCTGTTCCAAGCGGTCCGGCTACGAGCGCGAGCTCTCCTCCAAGACTAATTTTCGGATGTGTGAATGACTGTACAGCTAGAGGTGTCCGTAAGAGAAGTACGACATCGTATACGTCAACTCCAATCATAAAACCGAATCCTATCGTATGTATCAGGATCCCAGATGGCCCACCCCAACTTCCATCGGACTTTCTGGCTATGACTATACCTGAGCCTGATGCAGCTGATAAACCCAGGCCGGAGCGAAAGACTGTGAATATAGCGATTCCCTTGGCTTCCCGTAAAGCTTTGGCCGGGATACGCTTGATAACCTTTTGTGTTTTCCGCTTGGCATCGATGTCTCTCACATTGAGCTTCTCTTCTACTGGTTCCGAGGTCTCTACACCGCCGTCCAACGTGAAGACCCGCAATATTCTTGCAGCTTTGTCGCATTCTCGATCCATCGTCGTTGGCCAGACGCCCTCAATGCCGAGCTTTCCTGCGGCCTTGTTCATTGGCTCGCCCATGTACTTGCCTGCCACATCCCAAGCCTTGTCGAAGAAACCCTTTCCAGCACCCATGATCCCTTTGGCTCCTCCATTCTTAGCTGGTGCAGCCTTCGTAGCTCCGTCCTTCTTTCTTCCAAACATGGATGACGACGACCGTGATGTGTCCGTTCTCGCGGCCAAAATAAATTACAAGGCCGGAACTTACCCCGTGCCCACATTGGAACAACTTTTGTAGATGGTCCGATGTCACGTGTCTGCCAGTAAGGAGGATCCGGCGGCTTCTCCGCTAACATCGAATTGATGCAATCCCGTCCTTCGCACGAAAAGTCTTACAAGACCTAATGCGTCTCAACAGGATGACGAGATCATAGCAGTCTCAATGTTCCCGCCCTGGAGAAAACCTTCTCCCGCCTTCTTCGCTACGGTCACAGAGCGGAAGGATACCGCTTCGACCAAAAGTGTCCGGAAGCGAGGAGTAAGCGAAAGGGGCTGGTAACATCTCCTCGATTTGGAGGTGAACATATAAGGATGCTTGTGTTCTTTATGTCCTAGAATCTTCCTGACAGTATTCCATCTATCGGTGATTCTGCTACAGTACTTCTTTCTTGACACTCGTTATATATCTCCGTTTACGCTCCCTAAACGTCCATCCTAGCACTTCTTTTCAATCATGAAATTCGGTAGATTATACACGGGCTTGGCCTTGGCAAGCCTAGCAAATGGTGCGGCAGTACAGAAAAACGCACACAAAAACCACAAGAGGTAAAATCACTGAATCAGACATGCAAAAACAACAAACTAATAGATGAAAGGGCATTAGAGATAGTCACTGTGACTGATGTCATTTGGGATGTTGTGACATTAACGGAATACGATGCCGTCGCTGCTGCGACTCCTGTGGTGATCACTTCGCAGGTGGTAACGACGCTGCAAACTGTCCAGCCAGCTCCGGTAGCTGCCTCGCCTGTTCCAGTCGTTCCGGTTCCTGTGACGAGCATTGCACAGGTCCAACCACAGATACCAAGCACATCGACTTCATCTGCCTCTTCTACACCTGTACCGGTAGCCAACACTGTCGAATCCGTGGTTGCTCCTTCGCCCACTCCTTCAACGAGCGTCGCTGTCGCTGCTGGGAACGTTGCAGCAGCAGCAGCGAGCTCTGTTCCTGCAGTAGCCAGTCCCGTGCCGGCTGTCAGTACCACTGCTACAGGAACATATGCAGGCGATGCCACCTTTTTCCAGCTTGGTCTGACGGCGTGTGGACAGTACTATACCAATGCTGACTATGTTGCTGCCATCAGCTACAAGTTGTTTGATCAGGACGGTCCAGCAAACCCTAATAGTACGTGCTGATTTGAAAAATCAAAAGAGATTTGGTACTGACAAGACTAGACAACCCTCATTGTGGCAAGAAAATCAGGGTGTACAGAGGTGAAAAGTCTGTGGATGTCACGATCGTAGACCGTTGCGCAGATTGTGAAGGGGAGTACGCGGTGGATCTCTCGCCTACAGCATTCAACACGCTAGCGACCCCGGCTGAAGGTCGTGTCTCTGTGACTTGGAGCTACCTCTGATCTGGACGTCGTTACGTATAAGGCTCATGTAGACTGCTGGGCAGTACCTTTTTACACTCATGAAAGTTCTGTGCACGGAAGTGGTAGATTTTTTGGCGTACCTGAAAAATTAGTTGTACTATTAGTGAAATGATATATGGAAAACTTGTGTCCACCCAAGTGAGTTATATTTAGTGGTAGATATTTGGTGACGAGGGATCGGGTCAGTTTCCAGTGTGATGTGCATGTATGTTGCCGAAGATCTTGTGGTGGAGCTTTTGAGTGGATGCTTATATTGTCCCGTGGTGATGTTTCAGATCTTGGCTTCGCAAAACGCGAATGTGCCAGCACCTATGAGGCAAGCTCTCTCTTGCGCTTGGTAATAGACAAGCAGCCTCAAGGAGCTGACGAATTCAATGACATCCGGACACCTGCCCTGTCAAGAATGTTTTTTCCGATCGGGCAGTCTACGAATGCTGTGTCCTTTCTACGGTGACCTACATATGGGCGCTGCTTGCGCAATAACTTCACCCTCGCATTACATCAAACACTTGATTTACTCCTATTTGCGTGTATGTGATGAATTGCACAAATTAAGCTTGAGCACACGTCCAATTGTGGCTGACACACAATGAAATCTGGCTTCATCTGTGGCTGTGAAGAGAAAATCAAGAAATACGCCACTCTTGTGCTACACAAATCCTCTTCTGCTGCCGTGTCAACTTGCCTCAACCACAGCTGCACCTATCGTCCCGTACTGAGGAGAGCTTCCATCAATCAAACTACTTGTCAAGGCTACAACTACCGAATCGAAGACGACTCTGCTGGTCTCAAAATTGTATGGCCCTTGTGATATTGCCACATCTCCCAGTCGAACTTTATGGGCAGATTATCGAGCATGTCGCTCATGATGGCACGGTCATCTACGAGACTCTCGCGACACTGAGATCGTGCAGACTTACCTGCCATACGCTTCACGATATCGTCACTCCATATATTTATCGCCACATCCCCTTCAACGGACCCCACTCTTTTGCCAAGGTTTGTCTTTTTCAGCGAATCATGACGTGGCACCATGCTGACACTATAATCAGTTTCTAGACGAATTGCGCAGATTCCCAGAACGAGGCAAGCTTGTTCGTAGGCTCGACTTTTCTGCGTTTACGAGCATTGGACTCGGTCGTTCGCGCAGCTGTAACACAAGAATACTGCTTTTGACTGCTCAGACACTGAACGAATGTCTCTGCTTGTGTCCAAATGTACAAGAGATCTTTCTGAGTGAAGCGCTCGAGTCGGACATTGATGCAGAAGTGCTGCACACGATATTCATCAAACTTAAACACATCAAAGCAGTAGACTTTTGTGCTTCTGACTCAACCGAGTTTGTGCAAGCATTCACTTTGTTCATCTCACAAAACAAGACATGGCAGTCTGGCATCTCCAATCTCAGTCTGCACAACTGCTCGACTCTGCCGTCCACCTTTTTCGACTCTTTTCTTCCTCACTTCAACAACCTCAATAGGCTGGACTTGTACAATACCCAAGTGACAGGCCCTGCTTTGCACAACATTCCAGAGACGTGTCAAATAACTGTGCTCAATCTATCTCAGTGCACTAGGATCGAAGCCTTCCACCTATTCATCCTGATTGCATTTTCCGAATCCATGCGATCCCTCAAGACCTTATGTCTGCTCTATTCTTGGAACAAAATCCATCCACTTAGCAATGTACCCCAATTACTCGAGGCGTTCCTACGGTCTCTCCCCAGAACACTCGAAGTCCTTGATCTTGCCGGTGTGGAATTGGATCTCGAGCTCATAGGACTTATGCCACCTGCACTCCGAGAACTCGGTGTGCATGATATCGATGTCTCGATTGACGTGTCGGATCCCAGCCGCGAAGCAGGTGATGCACACGAGTATCGCCCGATTCTACCAAATCTAAAATATCTGTTGCTTACACATCACATCATCTCTTCGGAAGTCAAGTACGCCGGCATACTGACTTGCATTTTTCCTGCATTAAGCATCATAGAGTCACCGGGCTTTGCTCGTCTACCGTCCCTCAAGTCTGAATTCTACATCAAATCGCCCGGACCTGGTCGACGAGACTGGCTTTCAAGGATTGGATTTTCTGCCGATGGCATCGAATCAAGCGGCAAGCAGTGGCATCCACGAAAATGTAACATGTCATTATCTAATGCCTCCCCAAGAGGTATCTACGACTACTATTCATACAGAGTATAACGAGTAGCAGCAGTCAGAGACAAAGCCTTGAACCAGAGTGGATAGCATCAATGTGGTATATAAGAGATGCACACAAATTCTTTTTTCCTTTGTATAATTCACAACCGTTCGAGAAATCAGGCTGAGTTGAGAGGCATAGCGTTATTGTAAGATACTTCTATCTAAAAATTATTTCAAACAAGCGATAACTGGCAAGCATGCTAGTGAGGTGTGTTTACACAAAAGTTGAATGAGTGGTTAGATTCACTACCTAATGGAATGTCTGCTTGACGGTTGGATACGCCCACGAATAGTAGGTAACCCGAACTCATGTATAGCATTTCGATGGAAAGGACAATCAGCTTTGCCAATCATGCCCTTGATGAAGCGGTGCGACACAGCTACGCGTATGCAAAGTACGCAAGCAATCGAACGCTGCATGGACGAACTCTGGAATGCAATCAGTATGTTCTTGTTACAACGAAGAAGCATACCTACACCTAGGAACGATTGGTATTGAACGTCGGCATTGTGTCATGCCATCCCAATGCTTCAGGACCGCTGTGACATGATTGAGGGGTTTTCGCTGCAAACCTTGATGGTTTGTAGACAAAAAGTAGAATGCAGACTGATGGCTCGCGAGTGTCACAGCCATAGCTAGAATCTCGCAGATCAGGCGATATTTCCGTGCCAAACAGCTCTTGGAGAGTCTAAGGATCGCTGCTTTCCGCCTACCAAGAGTTGAACCTGGGAGTCCGGCGAACGCTCTACAAGTAGTAATGCGGTCACAAAGAATTTGACTTGGACGCTTTTCAAGTAGATTTCGCCTCTTGATTGCGAGTACTCTGAAGATCTGGTGTCAATCTCATGAAACCTCTGCATTGTACCACTGCGATAACCTGAAAGGTTGTTCACCAGAATGCGAATTGTTCTAAATTCTCTGGGAGGTAGCGTACGCAACACCTACCACATCGCAAGACGAAGATGTTCTATAGCGATCAGCACCCAAGAGAACGTAAGATCTAGAAGTACTGCTCGTCCAACACATACCTTTGCAGCACGAATGCAATTTTCGGTCATTCATCCATTTGCAGGTCACGCGTGATACAATTATCCCGCGGACATCGATCAGGTCAGATGCACCAACATCGTCCGATTTATCTCGCGTGCGTTGCAAAGATCAGACGCACGGTCGAGCTGCATTCAAGTTACGGGCACTGGTAGATCAGATGCACCGGACTTTTGACTTCATTTTTCGAGTGCAGAGCTTGCACATATGATGCGCAGAACCATGCAACGAAGAAGCTAGAGTCATTGTCATTCACTTGTCGAATGTTGTGCTCGAGCGTGCGATGTGCATAGCAACACCACAACGTGTGTCTACATGCTTTGTCCTTGACAGTGTAAACGCTTGTAGACACGAAATGACATTGGTCCAGACATGCGTCGTACCACGTTTTCATTGAAGCCCAGCAGAATAGCAGCCGTAGATTGCCTGAAGCACTTTTGGCTTGCTTGACTGGCCTGACTTGTTTTTTCTGTGTTTTGTACCGCAGCATCACTCGCTGTAAATGTTCCAAAAATTACAAACGTGCTTGGAGCAGAGCTCGATAAGCAAAACGTTTGGGTTCATATACAACTCTGAAAAATCGTTGAACCGACCCTCTTATCCCAAGCTGGATTTGACCATCTCCCACATATCCCACTACGGACTTGCTCTGAGTATGTAAATGCCTTTAGCGGCCTGTCAAGATACAGTATCTTATCTTTGTCAGAACGGCGAAAGATGCGCAGTTCGAGCGAGGCTGAAGAAAGCTGGAAGCATAGCACCGATCAGAAGGCCAATAAATAGGTCGTTCAGCTGACATGATAATTGTGAGCCACCGATTTAGGACAGAACAAGCTGTCTCAGGAGGAACCGGGACTTTTGCGAGTGTGCGAGACGAAAGAGAGCATAGATCATCACCACCAAAACGATCATATCATCGCTACCAGAGAGTGCATGCCAAGAAGTACTGTAGGATGAAAAAGGAATGCACCAAGCGCAGACTGAACACCAAACAGTTGTACGAGAGAACGCCATCAAAGACTGCACTGTCAGTCGTGTCGTCGCTTCATGCCGAGAGGAGAGTGGAGGGATCCGAAAAAGGGATGCAGGTGTGTGTTGTCGAAGTTGGCACAATGCAGGAGTCCGTGCTAGCAAAGGCAAAAGCAGATGGTTGAGACATCAATGCGCACATTCAACCTCAGTGCTTGCGCGCATACCTAATGTTAGTGGTAGTAGCACTTTAAGTCAGTTCTTGGAAGTGGTGGGTTGTTGTTCGAAATGACTCATGAATGGCGAAGCTGGCTGGTGAAGCACACAAACCCCAAGATAGCATATAGGGTTAAAACTTACACGTGTCAGATCTCGTGGCAATTAGTTGAAAGTAGATGAAGGACAAGTGGCGGATTTGTGCCAGACTCATGTGTATCTGCCACGGCCTGCATGACGTTGGTGAAGAGGACGCGTTCTGAGAGTAGCGCTCGAGAGGATTCAGGTATCATTGAACATATTCACGCCAGTTATGAACGTCCTGAAATCCAAGCACATCTTGAATCTTCTTGTTGGTTAAAATGGCTTCGTGTTCCCCCATCTCTCTAGTCATATGGATCCCTGGGAGATACGTCGCAACAAGCGTTTTGGTGTCGCATCGCGTCGTGATCGTGCTATTTGTAGCATTAAAAATTTGGAAACCAAGATTTGATTTCTTGATACATAGATCGCAAATTTGGCCAAGGTCACGGGCATCGATATAGGAAAAGGCATTTCGAAGACGCACTTCAGGGTTTTTCAAGTACGCTGGGAAATCGCGCTCGTACTCATGCGGCTCGATCACATTACCGATTCGCAAAGCATAGATATCGACTCCAAACCGCTTAGCAAATCCACGGGCAACAATTTCTCCAGACAACTTTGAGAGCGCATACGGGTCTTCAGGACTGACATCCATCGTTTCCTCCAATGGAATTTGTGTGTATTTCGCATGGTCACCCTGACTAAAGCACAAGCCATAGACTGTTTCGGAACTCGCAATGATGACTTTTTTGATGCCCAATTTGCAAGCTGCTTCGATGACGTTGTAAGTCGCTGTAGTGTTTTGCCGGTAAGTCTCATTATCAGGTACCAACATGACACGCGCTCTGGCCGCAAAGTGAATCAAGACGTCTGGTTTGTCCTGGTTTGCTTTTGAATAGTTGTCGATATGTAGGTTCGAGCTTAGGGAATTGAAGACCTGCCCGCTATCGGTCAGATCACAATTCAAGGTGTACACATCTTTTAAAGAAGGATTTTGTGTAAGCGAATCTTTGTCGAAGCTGTTGTAATCGAGGTTCAATATTGAGTGTCCTTTAGACAGAAGATATGGTATGACGTGCCGCCCAGCTTTGCCGGAGCCCCCAGTAAAAACAATTTTGGACATTGCAGGGGTAAGAATTACAGACTGAACCCAGCCGCGAAGCTGTTGCTATGTATGTTGACCCCGGGTTTCGAGCTCAAGAAGTGGCATTACAAAGTGTGGGAATAACTGACGTAGCCGACGGGTGCCGAACTCACCTGCTTATTTTGACGGTCCTGCGCGGCCCGAGGAGAAATTAAGCTCGACATGACCTGATTGAGCTCGCGCGTTATTTTGGCCCTCGCCAGATGCTCAATGTCTTTATGAATTGTCATAAGCAATTTCTTCATCCGCAGATTGAACTTATTGTAAGACTCATGTATGGAAGCACCCAAATCGCGATTTGCGAATGTAGGGCTTAGAAAGTAAGACATAATTTTCATGTAGAGCTCGTTCAGAATATCAAGCAGCGTGTAGAGAACTTGATAATAATCCGGCTGAAAGGCGAAATGCGGTACGTGCAAGAGCGAGAAATCCTCGCCCGTCCGCGAAAAGAGTGACTTTTTCGCCTTCTCCTTTCTCGTCGAAACAAGCAAGGTGGGTTTAGGAAAGGTCTCTCTTGTGCCTAGCGCCTCCATTTCTTGACTGATAAGAGTAATGGCATAGATGAAATCCATGAACTGGATGTGTTGCTTGTCCAAGATATTGCCTAAACTCAAGCCAAGGATACTGTAGATCTTTGCCCGCTTCCTAAAGCTCTCTCCCCTAGAGAACGTGGTTGTCAACTCCTCCTTTGTCAACAGAATGGTGTCTAGCCATGGTGTCTCGCAATCAAGAGACTTTTTTAGCGACTGGACAAGGAGTAGCCGGTCTTGTGCAGAGTCTCGGATCTCTCTGGCTGTCATTGAGAAAGTAGAAATCACAGAAGCCGATGAGTTATAGAGTGTATCGTCATGTAGCGCGTCTCGGAATGTGCTGGCGCATACAAGTATGCCAAAATAGCAGACTCTCCGTGTTTTCCAGTGTTTTCCGTGTGGAGTTCTCGCGCGCTGAAATTTGAAGAAGCAGGAGCTCAGGCTGTGTCTTCGTATCTGTTCGTAAATCAGCTTCTCCACAATATTCGAGTCCGAGGAGAAATCCAAGATCTCTAGGACTGTCCAGTCTTATACAACTTGCTCAAAGACCCGTGCTGTGCTTCTCATCACGAAGTAAGAGCACGAAAATATGTCCGACATATCGTCCATCCTACACGGTGGCTATCATTATCCATTAACGAGGACATGGCAAGCCGAGCGACAACTGACAAAGGAGACATTCATGTATCCCATCTTCATCACCGACAATGTAGACGATGAGGTTGTGATCAACTCTCTACCAGGGCAGAAGCGATGGGGAATAAACAAGGTCGTTGATTTTCTACGACCGCTAATCGCCAAGGGCTTACGATCTGTGATTGTTTTTGGTGTACCCTTACATCCTACCGCCAAGGACCCTTACGGCACAAAGGCGGATGATCCCAATGGTCCCGTCATCTTGACCATCAAGCTGCTGCGAAAAACGTTCCCAGATCTGTTTGTTGCCGCTGATGTGTGTCTCTGTGAATACACTTCTCATGGACATTGTGGGCATCTTCGGGAAGATGGCACTCTAGACAACCCGGCATCTGTCAAGCGTATCGCTGAGGTGGCGGTCAACTACGCTCGAGCTGGAGCTCAATGTGTAGCACCCAGCGATATGATGGACGGTCGCATCAAGGCGATCAAGCAGGGTCTCATTGATGCCGGGCTTGCTCACAAGGTGATGCTCATGTCTTACGCTGCCAAATATGCAACATGTCTTTATGGACCGTTCAGAGAAGCTGCCGGTTCTGCACCAAGCAAGGGAGATCGGAAAGCTTATCAACTGCCGCCCACGGGAGCCGGGCTCGGTAGACGAGCCGTTTTGAGAGATCTGGCCGAGGGCGCCGATAGTATCATGGTCAAACCTGCCATGGCGTATCTCGATATCATCAGCGAGACAGCACGCATAGCGCCTGATGTGCCAATTGCTGCATACCAGGTGTCTGGTGAATTTGCCATGATTCATGCTGGAGCGAATGCTGGCGTCTACGATCTCAAACAGATGGCCTTTGAATCGTGCGAGTCCATTCTCAGGGCAGGAGCGAGGATCATCCTCACATATTTCACGCCAGATTTCCTGGACTGGCTCAGCGAGAGCTCGCAACACGTGGTAGAGATTGTTGAGAATGATGGTACACCGGCCGACTCTTTACCTTGAGTCAAGTCTGGCTTTGGGATCGCCGATAAAACTCACAAGTATCATTAGGAGAGACGTATTCATTGTGCAACAAGATCGTTAAGAGTCTGAGCTATAAATGTAACAGCTGCGGCTACCTTGTCTCTGTCCTCAAAAGAAACGTGCTTCATAGCTTTCTGCTGAAATCTATCAGGGTGCCAACGACGTCGCAACTCTTCCCGAGCCAAAAGACTAGCCTTGCCTTCTACTGTCAAGAAAGCCTCTATATCTGGTCTATTCAGTGATGATGCAAAGGTTGACTGAATTGTAGGCCAAGGGATCGTCGTAAGCGTCCACTCATTCGAACCAAGGGCTTCCCAGCTATCAAGGTATTCTTTCCATCTGATTCTCAGTTGCCTTTTGCGTGCGTCCGCTTGTTCTGTCTGGTTCTCTATAGGTGGAGGAATTTCGCGATGTGATCTTTTCGCCTTTTGCTCCGACATGTCTGCTGGACGCCGCTCCCTCGCTTGCTCACCATATTTTTTTTCCCACATACCTCGTCGAATGAAAGCTGCGTATTCATCGTCGGTCATTTCTGGTTCTTGAGGCAAATCAGGAATAGACTGTCCATAGAATGTTTGCCAATAATCTCGACCTTCCTCGTCGGCAAGAGCATCGAACAAATGTTCTGTAAAGTTTTCCTGCTGAAAACCTGTTATTCGAGAAGTCTCTGAATGATAAATTGGTCCAGAAGAATAGAATGCTTCGTCATCAGCATTGAGCCTATCTGCGTCGTCTGCCGTTACTGCACATCTAGCAGATTTACTGATGCGAGAATGCCGTGGTGATAGAGAGCGATCAGGACTTTCACGTTTCAAAGACGTACGCTTGAAGCGCAAGCGGTGCTGTCTACATTCTGATCTTTGTGTACGGTGACCTGAGGAAGTCATCCATTCACTAACATGAACGCAACTGGATGTCTTGCCTTTGCGCAAACAGCAAGAACACAAATATTTCTAGTTGTGCATCACGCGGGACGATTTACTCCTTCGAGAGGCACCAACAAATGTCAACACAAAGGCAATCAGCTGTACATGTGAATCTGCAAGTCAACGATTGCTTCTGCCTATATGACCACCGAAGATACATAGAGCGACAAGCAAAATCTTGTTGAACCACTTGCACAGAACATATAAGTAAGGGCAAAAAGTGACAGACTCATCAATGGCTCGTACACGCAGGAATCAAAAGGATCAACGACTCTCAGACTTCTTTCCTGCCGAGGCAGAAGCTTCTCCGATATGCAACAAGGCGAGCAGGGTATCCGATGGACACTTAAATACACGGACTAAGGCTTCGAGAAGCACGCCGAGATCTGTGGTTGGAAAGGCGAGGCGTACGAAGGCCAGTCAGTCCACACCAGTTTTTGATCCCGATGTCCATTTCCAAGCAGAAGAGACGAGCCACGATTCTGAGGAAGAAGAGTTTGTCAAATCGCTAAACTTTAGTCCTGCGAAACTCAATGACAGAAGGCTTGCTGAAGAGTCCACGCCAAAGAAATTGCTGCGAACCCAACAAAAATCTGATCATGCCTATGAGACCGTGGTGGACTACAACTCTGATAGCGATAGCTTCACATTCTCGCCTGTAAGATTCACGCCAAGAGTAGAAACATCTAATGTGCATCACAAAGTAAAAGGGACGCCTTTGCCTGTGCACAGGATCAAGAACCGTAAGAAAATGATATGGAATTCGGCAAAGAGAAAAGTAGAAGAGCACCTCCTTCCCGAACAGTCTAGTCCATCAGGAAAGTTTCACGCTATGGACGGTCGGCAATGTTCGCCGGTGACACAGCCGACAAGCGCGTCAAGGCACGCCTCATCAACCATGTCTTCTTACTCCAACGAGGATTCCTTTGCGCTACACGATATCACCCATCAGGACGAGCGAGGATCCCCAGATGCTGTCGCTCACTTTGACAAGAGTTGCCCTATGATGGCCAATGTGACTGCTGTCCCCAAGTCAAATAAGATAGCTGATCAATTGGAAACAGTTATGCCATCAAATTCTTTAAGCGATATTATAGATCCACTATCGAGCACGAATAGACACGTTTATGCTCACATGAGAAAGGACAAATTCGTGGAACAAAGAGCTCGTCACCCACCACTGACTACCATAGCTTCACATATGACAAGGTCGCCACGAATCCATCTGACACGAGCAGTCTCCGGATCGATGCAAATGCAGAAGCTGGAAAAGTTAGCATTACCGGACTACCTGCTTTCTAACGAAGGCGACAGGCGCAGGAACGTGGTTGGTCGAGATTCTTTACCGTTACCAAAGAAGATACCCGTGACTGTCCCCAAACCGTTTCATCTTTCACAGAGCAGGCCACATGGGCACGATGCAAGAAAGGATGCCGAAGCTGAATTACATGTGGTGGGGTGCAAGACTGACTCGAGGTCAAAGGACATGCTGAGCACTGATATCGAGGTCAAGCCGCTCAAGTCGAGCGAGACCCGCAAGCGTAAGGTCAGAGCTGTGGAATCCGAATATGCCGATTTACAAAGTCCAGCTAAGCGCTTCAAGGTAGATAATCATGCACAAAGACCGATGGCATCACTGAGAAATCCGAGGAAGCTGATGAAATCATCTTCTGTAGTACCATCCGCGCGGTCTAACGACTTGCAAAGGCAAAACCCAAAGGACATTGATCGGGAATCAAAAGCCTCGTCAGCTAGGCAGCCGGAAATCGGACTTGTACCAAGAACGCTCTACTCGCCGGAGAAGCAATTCAGGCTGAACAAGATACCAAGTCCTACTAAAACAAGACCCTTTAAGTTTTCCACAGAGGCAAGAGCACTACGTTCTCCTGTGGCCACTCCTATCAAAATCGTGACCAAGGATGAAGCACAACAAAAGAGATTTGGCATAAGTGTGCCAGTACTGCAAATTGCTCCCTTTATCCCGAAACCATCGAACCATCCAAGTACGGTTGCAGCGAGTCCGGCCCGCAAGTTGCCGTCTCGTTTAATGATTCGTCGAGAGTTCGACAAGCTAGCAGAGAAACACGCTGAAGAAGTGGTTGAGCGCAAACGGCGTGAAGAAGAGGTATTGGCAGTAGAGAGAGAACGAAAAAGTGACGAGCGTAGAGGTTGGAAAGAATCTGGCAAAGCTGCCATCGAGGAGTGGGCAGCCAGAGCAAAATTGAACAGCGCTGGCAAGCGCGATTGGATAGATTAATATCCACAGATTTGTATAGGGTCATACCGCGTTGTAGTCCGAAATGAGATAGAGCTTCAAGTGACGGAGAGATATTTGGATTGTACACTACGACACATGCATATACTTTCGACCCTGAAAGCCCGGTATACTTCGCCACAGTAGGCCGCTAAATCTAAGACTTGTCGCCGCCAGACGGCCCAACGTCCCGTTGTATGAAACTCGAAGGCATCTTTCGATGATCGTGCAAGTTGGCAAGATTCAGACTGAACATTTTGTGGAATCCCCATTACAGCACGGTGGCGGCGCACATGTACGATTGTTGAATTTCACCGCGCGACTAGTCGGAAAGAAAGTTTATGACGTCTTCAATTGATCTACCCAATGATGGAACAGTGCTTCGGCTCTGGTCCAAACGTTCTCATTCTGTTTGTTTTTCAGCTTGAGGAGGGATGGCAGCAGCAGACCACTGAAGGATTCTGATGCCTCCCGGGGCAGCAGTGACGGCAGGTGATCTATTGCGATGACAGCGACTGGTGGGCCAGAAGTCAGTCCTTTGACGGGTACGGTGGGCGACGAAAAGTACGAATACTCTGAGTAAATGGGGATCGGGTTATTGGGATTCGTCGTGTCGCACGAGACATCGCAGACGACACTCAGCTTTCGGTCCTTGTCATTGTTCAAAGATTGCAGATCGATGAATGGTCGAACGGCATCTTTCAGGTATATGCAATTGACAAAAATATCACTCTCGACAATCTCCTTGAACGGTCCGCCCTTGGCAGTCTCGGCCATATCCCACTTGATAATATGATCCTCGGGAATGCCGACATTGCGCGCAAGTGCCACGGAACCTGATCCGCATCGACCAAGTGCTCCGATCGTCAGGATCTTCGGTAAACGACCCACTTTTTCCGATGCTTCTTTCATGACTGACTGTATATGGGAGTTGAGAGAGTCCTCATTGTCGTAGTGGTGTACTCCTGGGAATTTCTCCTCCGGGTGCACAATCTGCCATGCCCAGACTTCGATAGCCAAGGCGGCGCCAGCATACCCAGCGTGATAGCCAAATGCTGCCACACGACGTCCTTGATCATCTTCCAAAAACTCGAGATCGTACAGAGTGCCACCACCAGCTGGGAACCGTTTCAGCACTTCTTGCCACCCGCCTTGTCGTTTATAACAATGAGCAAATTGGATGTGATTGTGCTCCAGTGGGAAGGTCTCTTCCGGCAATTCTTTAAGACCAATGACATATGCGTCTTTGGGTGCTTGCTTCCACGAGCCTGACTCGACCATTTCTATGCCCGAGATGCTCTCAAACTCAGAGTCTTCAAAGATACGAACATCTGGAGCCGATTTCTCGACGGTAATCTTGAACCCGGCGCCAAGAAGTTTCTTTGCCGTCGTTGGGGTCAAGGCACTCCTGTGCTCCATAGGTTTGACTTCATCACGAAGCCATAAGTGAGGACCAGACATGCTTGTTGTATGAAGGGACAGCGCAGGAGTGTATGGCAGCGGTCACCTCTTTATCAACAGACTTGATCAGGAAGCAAGAAATCGAAATGTGGCTGGAGCTCCGAAAGATCTACTGATAATATGCCTGACTTTGGTACACAAACAGCTTCAGATTACTTGTCTGGCAATGTGTCTGAAACGAACCTCGCAGTATGAGCGAAAAGAAGCGCACATCTAATGTTAGCAGCCAGAAAAATAACCAAGAAATATTCCTAGTCCTCTATCTTTGATCTACCTACGTCTCACACTGTGGCGACTATCTACTGCTTGAATTGTGAAAGTACCGTCTCGTAGCCTTGCTCGTCATGTGTGGTGATGGTAAAGAGCCCGTATCATATTCTAGGCTCTCCTTTCATGTATATTCATTCGCACGGTTAATTTCGCAACTGCTGCCGGTTTGAATGAATTTTGATGAGCGAGTATGAGGTCTGAGACATGCTTATTCGTCGCTCTTTATTGAGATGTGACTGGTAAGCAGGATCTAAACATGTCAAAGTCTCGAGCACATGCGAGTCTTGGTCACAGGACACATTATTACTTCTTTGTAGTATTACAAGATGTAAAGTTTTCTGCTTTTCACCTACTCTAATATTGTTACGATTAGACAGCCGGACAGTATACCGTGTTCTCGAAAGAGCACGGCAAATGCACGCTGTGCTTCTTGAAAGACAGAGTGAGTCGTCCACGACTGGATCGAGTCACTATGGAATGTATGCAAAACTATTTTTCCGCCTTGCACTTGCCGTTCTTCTTGACTTTCCCATCATTAATACCTCTGTTGCAGCAAAGGGGTCCAATGTGCATGACCATAGCCAAACAAAGGACCACGTGTTGCAAGCTGAATGCGAGTGGTGATAGAAGAGGAAGAGCTTGGGGCCAGTACAAAAGAGACTTGACTCCCACGTGCATAGCCAGCAAATGCGTGGGATATTTGTCCCTGTCGATCGCTGCGATCGAGCCGCCAGACGGCAACGAATCACTCTCTTCGCATTCGGCCGGCAGCACTGACGGCACGCTTAAAGGTGATGTGGCGGTTCCCACAAAACGAATTTTTTCTGTACCTCGTGCAAAAGGACAACAAAGCACTGGATAACCAGACAAATAAACAGTCTGACCACTCGATGCTACACGTTTCAGCCGCGACGCAAGCCTTCAGGACAGGAAAGCACTGGGTTTGGTCGAGCTTGATTTCCTTAGTCGTATAGACTGCTGTGCATACGGAAATTCAGGTCCGCGAGAATTATCAGGAGCCACGATCTGTAAAGTGCAGGAAAAAACGTCAGAATGATTGACTCTGGCGATGGACAAGAATGGACGGGAGCTAATTAATGCGATCCGGCAGCGATATTGCGTTGAAAAGACGGCATTGCGGGTGGAAAAGGCACCTTGTTGGTAGATGGAGAAGGAGGATAGGCGTGCTTTGACGTGTACGAGTGAATTGGCCTCCTGTGCTATGCATGACATTTTGGCTTCTGCTTGCGTGATTCTGGGTCTTGGCCGCACGTAATTCACTCAAACGCCACAAATCATCTCATTCCACCCCGCTGCTTTGTTATTAATAGTGGCATCGTCCGCACGGCTCTTCTCTTCCTCTCTCTCTCTCACTCACAGACCAAACACTCCACATAAACCCGGTTTCACTTCGTTCGTTTCTCTCTCCTCACGTCTCTCTCTCTCTCTCCCACACATTCTTCTGGTCAATCAAGTAAAACATCTTCTCTGAGGTGCAAGATGGACTCTGATTACTGCCTCATCTGTGATAAAAAGACTCTTGGAGGTACTGTTCACCCGGGTCACTGCCTTTTGTCATTTCGGAAGTGATTTTGACTAACAATGGCATAGGAATCTACTGCTCCCAGACCTGCAGACTCAATGACATGGAGAAGAACAACAACAACAACAACAAGGCATTGAATTCCGAACAGTCCACGCCCTCAATGAGTGGCTTGTCGAGACGTGGTAGTAGCACAACTTCGTCTCCGTCTGCCTCTCCTCGTTTCGTCCCAATCTCCTCAAATCATCTACCATCCCTACCAATCTTCAATACGCTAGACAAGTATCTGGCACGTTCCAATAGTGCTGCGAATGCTCCCACGTCGACTCAATCTGGTATCGAGAATACGAGTATATGGAGAAGACGATCAATTCTCTTCTATTCCATCTAAACGACATGTTCTTTTCCACGTTACGACTAGGCGCTTGCTTGTGCCAATTACGACCACCCTTTTCCCAGCAGCAGCACTGCTTCATGACCTGGTATCGCTCTTCTCCGCTCCATCACCATTCTGTATATACAACGGTTTTCCAAACCAAAAAAAAAAAATTAGGTGTTCAGCCACCATTGACATCAGCACTTTTTTTTTCACAAGGGGACAAGTTGCGGCACTCCAAAGTATTCACTAGATATATGACTAGCGTAACGCTTCAATATGCAAGTATATGCCAATATAACCATTCACAAGGTCCTTGCAATTTTTCATAAGAGTTGATTTGATCTGGTCAATTTTTACCTCCGAGATCGACAAGGAGCATCAGAGTGGCTGTATGGCTGAAATGGCCACATTCGCCCAACGAGGCTGCAAACGGTTCTCCTAGTGACACGTGTAATCATTCATTGGATTCCTTCTTGTTGCTTGCCGACTCTTCCATTCCGATTCCATTCCCGCAGACGATTGCTTTGGCGGCAATTCATCCATCAACTGCTGCTCTCCAAAATGCCAACGTTTGTCATACTCAGCAGATCAACTCGTTCCACATGATAATGGCCAGACCATGAAACTCGCTTCAGTTGTTGACTTTTTGACAGCTCGAGCTCGTTTACTGGCCCGTCATGGCAATTGGGCAAAACCACATGACCGCTCCACTGGGCACTTTGTCAAGGGTATATGTCACCTGCAACCCCGGGCGCGTGACCCGCTTGACGTCGCTTACAATAACGGTCGGTGAACCCAATTTGGTCACGTGGTTCGTTTGACAGGTTCTCCTCTCTAGGTGACTGCGCAAAAGCATGGTCGGAGAGGGGTATAGGCCCCGGACAAAAGGCGTACTTCAATTTCCCCGCGTTTCACAGTACAACAGAGATGACATGATCACTACGAAACGCACATTGAATGATAAAGACCTAGAATGTTGGGCAAGCTCATAACTTGGCGTCTGCGACAATATAGTCGCTCGACGATTGATTTGACCTGACGCGCAAGTATTCATCCTTTGTGATGCCACGGCACTCGATGGCCGGATTATATCCGAGTCGGTCTCGACCGTCTTGTTCAAAGTTCCCACTGTACTCTGGCCTACCATAGAGTCCTACAATGACGCAGCCACCGAGTCCAACATTATGTTGTAGCGCGTATTGCAAATTTGGTACCTGTCTGTTTGTTGCCCATCCACGCAATTGCCATACGAGTTCAGCGCACTGCGCCAATCCTGTTGCACCGAGTGGATGACCCTTGGAGATGAGACCACCCGAGGGATTGATGACGTACTTGCCACCGTACGTAATGTCTCCTGCATCAATCAATTCGTGCGCGGTGCCTGGTGCACAGAGCCGGAGTGCATCAATCATCACGAGTTCATTCGCACTGAAACAATCGTGCAGTTCCACGACCCCAATATCATCTGGTCCCAGCCCAGACTCTTTGTACACCATATCTGCTGCACGACGCGTCATGTCCGTCCCAACCAATTCTATAGCGGAAGTGTTGAATAATTTGGGCGAGTCGGTCGCCATCGCTTGCGCCAGCATGGGCACGGCTTGATTCGCAAGCTCGGGGTGTCGATTGAGCCAAGCTTCACTCACCACAATGGCAGCACCAGCACCATTCGATGTAGGACAACAATGCAACTTTGTCATACCTGCATGAATCATGGGGGAGGACTCGATTTGTTCCCGCGTAGGCACGTTTCGGAACTGAGAGTAGGGGTTCTTGGCGGAATGCAAGTGGTTTGTGTAGGCGATTTCAGTCAAATGTGCCCCGGTAGAGCCATACTTTTCACCATACTCAACCGCAGCGTTCCCGAAAAACTGAGCTGCTCCGGGAGCCTTGACATTGTAGCCACGCGTTTCAGCCATCATTTGACTCGACTTGTCGAGCGGATTCACGCGGTCCGTCCATACAGACTTGAGTGAGCCAGCACTCATTTCCTCAAACCCAATCGCCATGGCTACATCACACTGACCAGATCGGACCGCGGTTCGAGCAAGCCACAAAGCTGTCGAACCAGTGGAACAGTTGTTGTTGACGTTGATGATTGGAATCTGAGTCATGCCAAATTGATAGAATGCCCGCTGACCACTCGTCGAATCGCCATAACAGTAGCCCGCAAAACCTTGCTCTACTTCATCGTAATTAATTCCCGCATCCAAGAGTGCTTTCGTGCCGGCTTCCAACGCCAGATCGGTATAACTCCCTGGCACAGAGGGTTTATTGAATTTTGTGATGCCAACACCTAAAACATACGCATTGGTTGCGGACATTTGAAGTTGTGATGCGAAAAGATCCTTGTTGAAACAGGTCGATTGGTCTGCGGAGGACGTGGGACGTGGACGTCTTTAGCGATACTGGCATCCGAGTTCCCCGCATCTCGGTAGATAAATTAGGGCACGGCGGCCGTACATTACTATTCTGTGGGGTCAGAATGAAATTGCTCTGGCTATGCCACCCATCATGTGCAGCAGGATACACCCCTGTTACGTACAATCATCAAAAGATAATAGATATAGGCCAGTACATTGCTGAACTACACCATGCAAGCTACTTAATCAACAAGACGTTGGCTAGACATACTAAGTGACAAGACACCCATGTCTCAGCAAGAGCGAAATTCATCCTAGCATCATTCCACGAGCTTCTTTTCTGGTGCCACGACAAGCTCTGCCATATCTTCGCTGCGCCTAAAGCTGATTAATAGAGGTTCATAAACGGACAAGCAACAACAGGCGACTATTCAGTCCCGAAACCCATAGTCTCGTCCACTGAATAACTGAGTTTCTTTTCCAGTTCCTCATAAGTACTATACGGAGGCAAATCAATTCTGTTGAAACACGTATGAGCTTTTGGCAATTGAGTGACCTCACCAGCCTTCTCAATTGTGAAGCGTCGAGGTCCATCGGAACCCTGTAAATCTTTAAAGCCGCCAATCGGTATACGCGAAGTGCCAGTGGCAAATTGTAAGAGTCTGGCTCTTCGCTCGTTGTCCCAGGACGTGATCAGTTTGAAAAACATCTGAATAACCTCATCAGTTTCCGTGTAACCACGATAATCCGTGTGCTTCTTCCAGTCATCAACATCCATATCAGCGATACCACCAATGAGCAACTCTAATTCCCGTTCATCAAACACGTTGATTAGCTCCTGTGGTACGAGCTCGTTGAAGCCCGCTTTGAATGCGATGAATTGTTCATCAATTCGTCTCTGAATTCGCCATTCAGTCACCAGTTCCACATATTCAGCCTTATTTCCATCGTTGACTTCAATGTCTCGACCATTCTGTTTCAGGTCAAGAGTGACAGTCTCTCCAAAGCGATCGTCTTCTGTAGAAAAGGTGAGGTCTAGAACCCCATCAATCGAGTTTTCCAGGATCCAGGTCAAACTTCTGAAAAATTCAGCATCGATAGATTCCATGTCCGCCAAAGTACACTTCTTTGAAAGAATCATCTTGTAGAATGACACAACGAAGAAGGCGTCGACAAATCGTCGATGGAAAATCGACAAACCCAAAACCCTACCAATGAATTTGAAGTAATTGAGATGCTCAGGATTTATGCCCGAGTGTGGGTTGATCTGTAGGGTGTAATTGTCCACAGCCGAGTACTCGAATAAGCAATAGAAAGGGTTGAACATTTCATGCGATAATAGAAAGAAGAACTCCCGAGATAAACCACCGTAATCCAGACCATCCTCACCCTCAAATTTGATCATCAACCTTTTCTTGAGGTCACTGGAGCTCTGTCGCATGATCTCAGCATAAGAGTCCTCGAAAATGTGGTCTCGACGAATCTTGATATGACATTGTCCAGGCAAAGGCCTCAATGCTGGTTGAGATCGGAAGTAAATCAATTTTCTCCTGAAGTCCCGTTTGTATTGAGGAACATTTTGATCGAGTGACGATGGGAGACGAGGATCATCCCAAGTTGTAGTCTTAGTATTGTGATCTACAAAGTATACTCTGGCCGTATTTGTCAATCGCATTTCCCAACCGGATGGTAGAGGACCCAGCTGAGATACGGGCTGTTGCTGAACTGTACCCTGACCACCGGCGTTCTGGCCATACATGCGGATATATTGCTGTCTTCTCGGGTCGACCCATGTAGTGGTGCGAGTGTTGTGATCAACAAAATATACTCGTCCTTCTGGAGTGTATCGTTGTTCCCAACCAGCCGGCATTTCACCTGAACCAGCCGTTGTAGCATTACCTAAACCTGCAAAGTTTGCATTGGGCGCTGCATCCGAAGCTGGCGGTGGTTGAGCCGCCGAAGAGCCGGGCGCTGGTGATGATGTGTTTGTTGCTCTTTCTTCCGGAAGTGTTCTAGAGCTGTGCCTTTGGCGTTCAAGATCCGTGACGTTGTGAGCGTGCGCTGCTTGACGATCGGCCTCAGGCTGGTTGGAAGAGGGTCTAGTCCACGTTGTTGTCCTCGTATTATGATCAACGTAATAAGTCCTTCCGAGGTTATCAGTCCTGCGTTCCCACCCAGTCGGTAAACGACCCAGATGATCTTCGAAAGAGCTGTATGCCTGTCCACTAGCATTCGTGGTTGAGGCAGCAGGAGCATTGCTAGAGGGAGCACCAGAAGGAGGTGCAGTGGCATCGCGACCTGACGGAAGAGCAGCCGACAAGGTCGACATTGAGCTTAAGGACGAGCTGGCTTGCGGAGGTGTCGAGGTGAGATTTCGTGCTGGACCTGCAGTTTGGGCATTCCGGACGGGAGTATGTATTGAAGTAGACAGATTGACAATTAATTTCCCATGAACAACGACATTCTCAACAGACTTCTTCAGATCTCTGGTAAGCATTTCTGAATTCGAGATTAGCATCGCCGAATTCTAACAATAACAAGTTTATCTCACCATCACCGCCAAGAGACAAATCTAGGGCATCTCCGACCCTGAGGTTGATCACGCCCAAGAATCCTTGATCCTTCTTTTTGAATTTTTTTTGATCGAATATTTGTACTGCAACAATACTGGATTCCTTGACTTTACTAGATGAAGGTCAACTCCTTGAACAGGTCTTCCGATAGCGTGCTTACACTTCAAAAGATTCGTTCCAATACGGATTGATAGTCTTCTTGATTACAGAAGTTGTGTGCGTCTGTTCCCCATCGACGGTGACTACAGCAAATGGGTCCGGAAATCGCAACAAGTCCCGTTTGTAGAGACCATCCGCTATAAAAAGGTCAATGTGATGTACCTTCCTCTGTGTACAGCTTCACTAACCAGCAATTACAGTCAAACGGATTTGTCTACTGTCAGACATGCCGTTTTATGAGTGACCAATATCGAAGATGTCGTGCCGGAAGAGATGTCTGCTGCACCAACGCTGACTCTGGCCACTATTTTTTTGGACAGAAACAACCACTTGCAAGAGCGCAACAGGGATAGAGGAAACAACGGTTGATTGCGTCAGAATTGATAAGCGAAACAAGACGCACAAAGTAGAATGAGAAAGGACGGGAGAACGGGACGACAGCCGCAGGAGGAGTATATTAGAGTCGGGAGGAGTGGTGCCGCACTTGAATGTCACACAAATGATGCCGTTCTCGTCGTCTAGTGATACATTTCTAAAAGGTATCATTTTTAGACACGCTATACCACTTGAGCAGGTAGTGGTCGTAAAATAGTGTGATTTATGTACAGTGCAAAGTTTTGGAAGAGTCTGGGGCTGTCGTGCACCACGATAGTCTTTTTCGTGCCATCTGACCCCGCAACTTAGTACGGGCGGCCTCTAGCTGTACCTCGATACGCGCCTCTATATCCTGCACGGCCACGCTGAAATGGTTAGTAAAACCGGATCATCACGGAGCAATTGAAATTGTTCTCACCCCTCGTCCACGCCCACGACCTCGGGAAGCTCCCATGAATGGAACATTCGTGCGCTTGGGTGTCACTTTTAGCGCCCGACCTCGAAATTCTGACTCGCTGAGCACGAGTGCCTGAGGCACAAAACTAGGCTCGGAAAATTCAACATAGGCGAAGCCTTTTGGGTGACCAGTGAATTTATCGCAAAGAATGGTGATTCGGTTAATGGCTCCACAAGGTGCAAAGTGAGCTTGCAGCTCTTCCGGGGTAGCGCCATAGTCTACGTTGCCCACGTAAACAGACCTTGAATCGACATCCTCTTTCGACTCTTGCAAACCAGCTGATTCGGCGTCTAAAACGGTCTGCATCTCGCGCAGTTTCGCAGCCTCGGCCTCCATCTCAGCAACATGCTTTTTCATCCTTTCGAGTTCAGCCACCTGTGTGTCGCCATGTTGCATCTGCGACTCATCGTCGTCATTATCAAGCTGGTGCTGGGGCGCGTTCTCGTCCGACATGTTGTTGCCAGGTTTATTTTCTCAAGTCCAATAAGCGACTGAGATTGACACGAACAGGATGCAGAAAGGCGAGCGATACAGGAACTCTTGTGTGGATCGAAGGTTTCTCCTACTTATTGCACAGCTCAGATCAAGCTAGCGATACTTGTGTTTTTGAACGGAAGCACATTACGACAAATGAAAGAGAAGAATGGCAGACGGGAGTTGTCGTCTGAGTCGTGTTGGCTATCGGTCGGATCGATACGAGTCTGAGACAAACAATGCAATTGAGTTCGGCTTGCCGGTACAGTCCTCGGGATAGCCGAGTGTTTAGCGCCAGCGTGTAACAACTCCTAATGTGAAGCTCAACACTTATGTCGTGCCTTGCGCTATATAGCCCCTTATTTCCGAAACTCAGTCTTGACATAGAGCATATCTTCCATTCGGTCTCCCTAACAAGTCTCAAGAGACAACAAGACACTCGTGAGCAGGAATGAGAGTACTTCACTTAGGACGGCCTTATGAACATGCTACCAAGGAATACGATCAGTTTTGTGCAAAGCATGAAGTTTACAGACTCGATCCACAAAGTACTTGACATCACCAATCTCGTTTTGAATCTTCTAAGATATGGTAGGTCAAGATCGGAATACGGTGATACAGAACATAGAAACGAAGGTCAAGCAGGATGGACCATTTGAAGCTTGGTAAGTGGCTACTTGCGAGGCTGCTTCCGGAACTCTGTTAAATCATGCAGTTTGAGCTATGGCTTTCACGGCTTAGGTCCTCTCGGAGAGGAGGTATTCTCTTGCCTACTACCTGAATTAAGAGTCCTCGCCAATAGTGGTGCAGGAACTGATATAATCGACATCGATTATTTGACAGAGCACGGCGTGTATGTTGCCAACACTCCCAATGCAGTGACCAAGAGTACCGCTGATGGGACGGCAATGCTCATACTTTCAGCCATCAAAAACCAGACAGCTGTGGTAGCACAGGCGAAGTCATCTGGCTTCTGGCGTGAGAAGCTCGACCTAATGGGTGATCCTGAAGATCTTGTGCTAGGCATAATGTATGCCAATCATCACTGAACGCTTCTTGTGAGTCTAACTTGATATAGAGGAATGGGTAAAATCGGGCAACAGGTGGCCTCACGTATGCGGGCTTTCGGAATGCAGGTCATCTATCACAATCGATCACAACTTTCGCCATCACAAGAGAAAGATTTGGCTGTGAAGTATGTATCGATGGACGAATTGCTGGAGAGTTCTGATGTCATCTCACTCAACTGCCCTTTGACACCCGATACGCGACACATCATAGATGAGCAAGCATTGGCGAAAGCCAAGAACGGTGTCAGTATTGTTAATACTGCACGAGGTGCTTGTGTTCACACCGATGCATTGATCAGAGCCATCAAGTCTGGCAAAGTTTCGACAGCTGCGCTCGATGTGTTCGAGACGGAGCCAGATATTCCACAATTCTTCAAGGATTCCAATAAGGTCACAATCATGCCACACTTCTTAGCCTTCACTAAGGGAACTTTGAGAAAGATCGAGCTCGCGTTGTTGGAGAATCTCGAGACATACATTTCAGACGGACGCCCAATCTATGCTGTGAATGACATATCAAAGTAATAATTCACGCATCAGACGACTATTCTGATGACCAATTTCATAGACCACAATATAAACAATAATGATCAACACACACCATGAACATGGAATTGTGAGGCGAATGAGCTCCGCCAAAACTAATGGCAGCTTAATTGTTGCTGACCAGTGAATTTAGCTCCATGCTGTCGTAATCCATTGTTGCATCCTATCGCAAAGGCATTCAGATATCGCGTTCATAGTGGGAAGCTGCATACATCTCTCTGCAACGATATCCATTACACAAACATGAGTGGCATATTCAGAAAAGCAGCATTATTCGCCTCCACAACCTGCCAACGTCGTGTAGCACTCCCTATACTACATACACAATGGCGCACTCTCTCAGACTCGACACGTACCGCAATTGAATCTGCTATAAGTACATCTCCCGTGGTTTTGTTTATGAAAGGAACACCAGAACAACCGATGTGCGGATTTTCTAGAGCGACAATTCAGATATTAGGACTGCAGGGTGTGGACCCGAAGAAATTGAGTGCATTCAACGTACTTGAAGATCAAGAGCTGCGTGAAGGAATCAAGGAATTTAGCGAATGGCCAACTATTCCACAGTTGTATGTCAATAAGGAATTTGTTGGTGGGTGCGATATTCTTGTGGGAATGCATCAGAGTGGTGAGCTCGAAGATATGCTGGAGAAAGCTAATGTACTAGCTCCGCCCGTCGCAGATGCAGAAGGGAAGTAGATTTCATTAGTTTCATCTCGCAACACAAGTCATGGCCCTTCGATATGCTATTTGCTATGCTCGCTCTTCGATTGTCCTTGTTTCTCATGGCAGGGCTATACTTTGATAGCTCTTGTTTGTTGTATTATGGCATCCATGTCGAGCGTGAATGGGGCCTTCTTGATTATGCCCAAGTCTTTCCTCATTGAGTAAGCATCCTCTCCGTCCTGGTAATATTTCTTCTCCACGTCGATGACTTCGAATTTGAGCGTATCACGATATAGATGCAGTGCAGCACGATTGGATTTTCGAACGTGTAGACTGCAGTACTTGGCGTCATAGTTCTCCACCATAGCTTTCTGACTCTGACGCATGAGTTTATCAGCAAGCCCGAGTCGTCGATAAGTTCGCATCACACTGAGACTTGTGATGTGTCCGTGCGGCTCAGCCGAAGGCTCGTCTTCCATTTTTGCCAAAACATAGCCTACGATACGACCTCTATGATCTGTCGCTACGTACGACAGATTTGGCCATGTCAGGGCATGGTACATATAATACTTCATCTGGTAATTCTCTGGCAAATTTGATAAGTTCGCATGCTGCATGCCTGGCAAGTCGGCCACTGTGGCCGGTCTGATGTCCATTGTGGAACGATGACTGGCATACACAGGCGAAGCGTCAACTTCTCTATAAACGTTGACCATTCGACATGAATCGTATAAACACGTGCACTCGTTCTGTCGATCAGCACAAGGGTGAGAACAGATGCTGCCATCGATCGATATGTCTGTCTGCGCATTGTGTTCATGGTCTCAAAGTCTTCGAGACAGAAGATCTGTGGCAGAAGAAAAATATCGCAGACTTCAACTACAGAGACACTGTCCGATTCAGCTTTTGTGAAGAAAAGTTCAGCTCATCACGTCCAGCGCTCGATAATCATGTTATTAACCTAGTAGACGACCTTGGTGTCACCACTGAAAATCCAATAAGAATGCCACTCGCACCTCTCTCGGTCCATCAGCAGAGCAATGTGCACATCTCAAGCAACATGTATCTGCCAAGTATGGTGGACGACGAAAATCGCCTGGCCATGCATGATCATTCCAAAAGTGCCGTGGCAATATCACGAAGACACGAGCATCATAACGCACAGAAGAAGCATAGACGACATTCTGGCCTGACGCACTCTATCACTGGAGACACGGTTGTCGTCTCTAGGTTAGGAGTATGTTCCACGTTGCCATATTTCGTCGTTGTGCCAACTTTGGTGTAGATCTTCACGACAAGTCAAGAACGATCCGATCTAGAACAGGCTGTTGTCAGTGAGCAAGATAAGGCTATTTTTGGCTTGTACTGATATCTCAAAGAGCCCAAGCACTCCACTTGGGCAAAAATCATATCAAGATTATAATGTTCCGCTCCGAACTGAAGAAGAAATCGCTGGCTTAAAATCTGATCATTGCGCTACACCTGTGCCTCGAAATTTCGCTAAACGAACGAAGCAGAAATCCAGATCTAGAGTTCAGCGACTCAGCTCGAGTATCGCTTCTCTGATTAACCACGATAGTGATCTTGGAGAGGAAGAAGATGTTTTGGAGGACTCTGTGGAATCCGCAAATCACGGAAATCCGAGAAAAGTGACACCATTGTGTTGCGCTTCTGATGGAGTAGATTTTCTTGGTTGAGCTCATGAATGATCTGCATACATGCATTATACACTATGGTCGCTTCTACGATTCCTTACGAGTCTAACATACACAGAATAGTCTTATCTAGTCACTTAGTATATTCACTGCTGTCTTGAAGAGCAAATTCATATCGCTTCATTCTCAGTGGGGACTAACCACAATTGATTGTCGTAAGGATACCTGCAAGTAAGCGCAAGAAAGAGACAGAATAATGAACATGAATGTTATAACTTCTTGATACGCTAAAGGAGTGACGGCAACGTTTGGCAAGTCCGAGCCTCGTCTGTACACGGACACACACGGGCTCTATTTTCTCCACCACAATCTAGTTAATCGCTGCATGATTGTCAGTGACAGCACATTTGAGTCGAAGGTACCAAAATCTTACCTGATTTGCTTGTTTCTTCTGAAGCAAGAAAACTCCGTACATAAGCGCTTCAGCAGTCGGAGGACAGCCAGGTACGTAGATGTCAACAGGGACGATTCGATCGCAACCACGAACAACAGAATAGGAATAATGGTAATATCCGCCCCCGTTAGCGCAACTTCCCATGGAGATGACCCATCTTGGTTCAGGCATCTGATCATAAACTTGTCTCAAGGCGGGAGCCATTTTGTTTGTTAGCGTTCCAGCTACTATCATGACATCACTTTGTCGTGGAGAAGCTCTGAATATAATTCCCAGTCGATCTTGATCGTATCGAGGAGCAGAGACGTGCATCATCTCAACAGCACAACATGCGAGACCGAACGTCATTGGCCATATCGATCCTTGCCGAGCCCAATTGACCACGGCATCAGCACTCGTCAAGATATAATCCATCGCATTCTTCGGTTGTGACTCTGAGGGCAGGGGCATATTGTCAGGCATCTGTGCCGGCTGACCGACAGCAGTGGTCTGAGTGGCGGAGGCGAGACCCCTTGTGCCATTGAAGATTGCTGGGCAACCCAGATTAGCTTCTGTAGTTATTAATAAGAATGAACATATCACAGTTCAGAAGGACCTACGTCGTCTCAAAGCGCTCCTAAACATTGTTGAAGGCAGAGCGAGGTGTTCTCAGCAAAGTCGCACAAGCTGGAGATGCTGCTGGATGAAGGCGAATCGAAAGTCAGACGCTCGTAAGCAGTGAGGAGCTCGCCCGTGTTGAAATCATGTACTAATCAAGTTAATCAGCCCGAGCGTAAGTAAAAAAGCAGCACAATCATGGATATTGTTGCATCACGAGTACTGGAGCAACTACGGATTCTATATAGATCAACAGTGTTATGTGTGAGTAGACATTCAGCATAGGGTAGTTCAGACTCGGAATGATGATATTCTGGTAAAAGGTTTGACTCCAAAAGATACTGGTTAATTCCGTGTTCAAGCACAGTGCGTGAGCCACTTGAAAGACAGTCAATCTCAGCTCCAGCGGACCGGAAGTCACTTCACCTTCCTGGTCCTTATAGATGAGAGATATGCTCAGATCCGTCTAGTCGCGTGGTCTAGTGCTGCTAAACGGAGCTTTATTTGTCTTATCCATCAAACAAGGTCTATAAGGCTGTAGCGCACACCCCAATCACTACTTCAAATTTGACTGTCCTCAAGAGTCGGCTCACGTCGGAGAATGACGGCAAAAGTACAGATATCTGACGAGTCTGGCTGTTTAGAATATGCAGAGCCAAGGACTATTCGAAACTGACTTATTCTTAGACGCAATATGTCACAGGATGAAACACCATAGAGTGACAGAAACTCAGTCGAGCGATTGTTTGAAAATCGTTATGAAACTAGCATAGGAGATTTCTATGGCACAAGTTCTGGAGGTGTCGAGCTTCATAAGCTTCACAGTTCCCATCACAAACGTTCCAGTTCAAGAAGTCCAACATTCACAGTCTCACGGATATGATCAGTAGCAATCAAGAAGTTTCATGCACTAAGCCTTTCCGGCTGGCAAGCATTCAGCGCGCTACGCAGAGGCGTCTCGCGGCAAAATTCGATGCTGAACGGCAATCATTCACTTCGATTAGCCAGCAATTTCTTGACGTTGCAGACACTCTGTTCATATACTCGAACGATTATCACTCGGAGTACAGTTCCGCCAGTGGCTCCTCCATCTCGAGATCGACGACGCCAGCCAGTCTAGACACTCTCAACGAGATTGTGGCACTTCAGTACCCGAATAACGTCTCTACACATGCAAGCTCGAAGACATCTTCTTCCTCCTCTTCTTCACACGAGCCCATATCGATATCCATCATCTGCGAGAATTTCGCCAGAAGCATAGCTGCGAAAAGTCGGTCTCGCCGTTGACTAGACGTCTATGTGTGTCAGCCTTTGTGAGTTTTTTTCGTCACGAAATGCAATACAGCATCATCTGATGCGTATGCATACGTGTATTTTCAGTTCTTGTACACAAATTTCGTCTCAAGATGCAATCAGAATGTCACCATTCCATGATTATTACTACTTATGTTATTGCCCCTGCCAACGCTAGTGCACTAATATTCATCACATTACAACCAGTCCAATTCATCCTCCAAGGTTCGTACATGCTCTCGCTCGACCGGCGACGTCTCTCTCACATTAGAATGTCTCTTGCTTGTTGATTCGTCCAACAAACTTTTTCGACGAGCAATCTCCCGTCCAAACAAGTTGTTGTGATTCCCATTTGAATTATCATCTTCAGTCTCCTCCATCACGCTAGAGTGCATTCGTCCGCCAGCTTCGATCTGAGTACCTGCTGAAGGAAAAGCGGTAAAGGTGACACTTTTTCGTAACATTGGTACCTTCTGCTGACGTGGAGTGAAGTCCTCCTCAAGTAGAGAATGCACAGGAGATGGGCTCTGCCAGGGTAATGATGGATTATCAAGCCTGAAGAATATACTGCGACCTGTCGGTGTATTTTGCACACCATCTACTGGCGCTTGGAAGACCCGAGTCTCGGACTTTGCAGGAGTCTGATGTGCCACGTCTGGAGTTTCATGTACTTTGCTTTGAACACTTGCCACCGCTTTGACAGGCGTCTGCTCGATTCCCATGAACCTGGCTTTGGAATCCCTTGAAATCGTGATTTTCGGGACTGACGACTTACTGGCAAGATTGAGAGCATCATGGTGTCTACTTTTGGTGGGCGTTTGCTCAACTTGAATTCGTTCCTTCTCAGCTGCTACGATTCTCGCTTTCCGCTTTTGCTCGAACGAAATGTTTCTATTCATTGGTGCCTGTTGCGGTCTAGTCATCTCAACAGTGGGAAGTCGTCTTGACATAGATACTTCCCGACCAAGGCTGCGTTTCTTGAGATGAATCGCTTTGTTTGTGAATAGGCTGGCGGGGGCGGATCTTGTCCTTTTTAGCGAAGCAGTTTTTCTCGTTCTCGTCATGTCTTTCTCTCGATCTTCCTTGCGCTTCAAAGATTTGCCCGGAGTGAGCGGCACCTGAAATGAAAGGAAATCTTGAGGTAGACACTTTTGTGCCAAGGCTGCCGTCAGATCGGGCAGTCGGAAGGCATAAAACGGATTGATAACTTCGAGGCAGAACATCTTCAGCGGGTCTTCATTCTTTACCAGACTTAGAGTCTGATGGATGCTCAGTCGATCCACTAGCACGTCGATGAGTACACTCGGCTCGTGCGAAGTGGTATTAGTATGGATGTGCAATAGTGTCTCAATGCTCGTGTCAGTCTCCTTCAGTATTGCAAGCACTTCTAGTAATAAGAGAACCAGAAGCTGATACTCTCGGGCTTTGAGGTCTGGCAGGACTGAAATACAGATAGATTCGGGAGAGCAACCATCTGTGCCGCTGAGACACGACTTGAGCCAACCAGTGATAGCCAGCCTTTCAGGAGACGTCAAGGAAGTCTCTGGCAGAGATGCACTGGGTGCTCTGCCGTGAATCAATGCTGGAAGTAGCGTTTTGTACTTTTCGTCTAACGAAGACAGTGATGGCATTAGGTGATTCAGAACGTATGATACATAGTCTTGCAGAGAAAAGCCATGATCCATGACTCGGGTCAATAGATTAGGTAGAATCGCTTTAGCAAAGAAGACTAAAGATGCTTTTGAGGTGTAGAGAAATTCGTAGTAGGCGCTTTGCAGATCGTCCGTTATCTTCTGTAGTGTATCGACAGACTCGGGGGACGGATACGAAACAGGATCAGGCCGTTGTCCAAGGTCGAGCTGGAGACCAGGTGGAGCCTGCGACGACGGACAATGCACAACCTTGATATGTCCCGTCCACCAGGCTCCCTGAGTAGGATCAGGCACGATGAACTTTCTGTGAGACAGCGTCACGGCGACTGAGCCTGCCCATCTCCTGGACTCTGTTGAGACAGTTGATAGGCCGTTCGATAAACTGAAGAGAGTTTCGTCAAGCCTTTCGATGCAGACCAAGCGCGTTGTGCGAGCATCTTTCTCTTGAGCTCGGGCCAAGAGTACCGTCTCAGAATCCAGAATTTCCATGAGCCCGCATAATCGGCTCTCGAATGGTTGAGGAGTGTGGAAGTCAGTCGACAGTATCGCATCGCGCCCAATATGCTGGATTGGTGTGACGATGATCACGCTTCGTTCCTGGGTTGTCTATTGCTTTAGCACAAAACTCTCGCATCAAGAAGGAACTCACTATCTCGAACGCGCCCAACCGCCCAATATCCTCGTTCATGCCATGCTCGCTCCTCTGCAGATGCAATGAAAGTGAGGGCTGACTTTTTTGTTTTTTGGACGAGGCGGACGGCCCCACATGAGATGAGTACGTGTACGTTGCTCCAAGGCCGCACGCTCTGTGACATGCACTTGACTATATACTTGTTCACCTGGCTAAACTACTCTTCATGCCGCGTCAGCCTAGTTGGAGTAATGCAAGACGACGAAGCTTTTGTCCAATCCGCTTTTTCTCTTGCTATGACATGTTCTATATAGTGTAATTTATCTTGAGGTAAAAGCCGTCATCTCCGGCATAGTGAGCTCTGGACAGGACTGCTCGACCAAGAGGCGGCTCACTCGTTCTTCTTGAGCCACGAGTTGGAAACGTTCAAGGCAAAGCTTCTGTTCTGCGTTCAGAATGTTCTCGTTGTGTATGACGAGTCCGATATATACTGAAACCTCAATCTCTCGATTATGAGCTACCATGATAGCCGCGCGGTCGCCATCATTCAATGGTGAATTTAGTGCTCGATTTAAGGCTGTGAAGGTCTCCTGTGCTGCCGTTACGGCGTCGAGTGCTGCCAATCCAGAAATTCGCAACTAAATCGCTTAGCAGATATCCTCAGCACTGGCTAATTCTGCCACATACAGCTTGCAGAACGGATGTCGCATTCACTAAGATCTTGACGGCATCAGTCACAGCCATTGTCTTGACGAACGTGGCCCGATAGGCCTCGAAACAGCTTTGTGTTACACGTTGACCATGTACACTCATGCTAAGGTCCGTATCCACCACAGTTGTCGTCGATGGCAGTTTATTCTCAGTGTTTGTTCCTGAGAACCGTTGTGATTTAGCGCCATAAGTACCGCTGAGGCCTAGAACGAGTCCCACGAACAGGGAGACGATCCAGAATAATCGCATTTTCTTGGTTCAAATATGATACTACACGAACTACGTCTAACACGTTCCCATCAGAACCAGGACATTCGGGCTTTTATGGACTGTGTATTAGCAAGAAGAAATTCTGAACGTTCTGTCTATAGTACTTTCATGACAACAGTTCCGACTATATACACGACTTTTGTCGTGGTGAGTGGTTTAATCTATGCTTTACGCATTGTAAGAATCATACGGAGAGAAACATGATTAGAATGTCTCAATGCGCTAATAAGCCCCTTGCGAATGCTCATGTCGGTCCAGCGATTCGTAGCCCGTACGTCAGAGCAGAGCAGAGCTTGTACCTCAAAACCCTGGAATTAGTGCATCACTCGCGAGAGCATTTCAGCTTGCTTGTACACCACAGATGTTTGAACTTGTGTAAAGATGCCTCAATCAAAGAGTCTCTGGTATTCGCAACGTAATAGCTTAAAAGAGCTCACAGAGCTTGAAACATTCAGACGAATTGTCCTAAGCACAGACCTGTTCTCAGAATCATTCAAGTGCACAGACTCTACGATGACGCAAAAATGAGACACATATCGGCTCAAACCAGAGCTGCGTCAAATAGACTCAGGGCAAATTATATCTTGTACATCTGGAACCTTCATGGGCATGATCTGGCAAGAGTATGTATAATCAAGTTTTGCCAGCACTCCTAGCACATGCGGTATTACTTATCTGCATCACCGGTACTGACTGTATGTATGCCTCTTATTCTTAGACGCTTTTGCTGATCGCTTCCAAGGCTTTCCTATCGGTGGTGACTCTGCCAGCTCAAACGTGTCTATGCCGGTAAATTTCAGTGATGTTTCTTCTAAACTGGTTGGTGGCTTTCAACCTCAATCTGTTTCCTCAGACGGGGCTCGTAGCTCTAGTGCCTCGATAGACGCCGTGCAGAGTGATCTAAGAACACTCTTGTCTTTAGCAGCCTCAGGTATACAAGACCCAAATTTACCTACCACGAACCCTCAAACGACCTCGCTTGCTAGCACTCTCGATGGAGACTCTACAGCCAGCTCTGTTTTCTCTCGAAACCGGTATTCACTGCCTTACGTCCCGATAATACCAGTCATTAACATAATCAATGGTCATGGAAGCGACGACGATGTTGACGGTGAGTCTACCACAGACGATACAACAGCAATGACCTTGAACGATACAGAAAGCGCAAATCCACGCGATGTTGTGAAAGACATGTCTCTAAAACCTCAGAATAATACTGAGTCCATGCTCACTGTCACGTCCACGCCGACTATGCCAATGCAAACAACTTCCGAAACGGCCATGTCGCAACTCAATTCGACAAGTCCGATACCCACATCGAAGAACTTTTCGGATTTCGATCTGGACGGTCTTCTAGCATCAAATTCTGCAGGGACTCAACAGCCAGGATTTATGGTTGTTCCGATCACTGCAGGAGGCGTAAAAGGTATCGCCATACTGCCGATAAGCAATAGCTCGTCGACCCCGACAGTTTTCAGTGCACCCTCGGTTCCTGCGCAAACACCAATTGCGTCCGTATCACCTGCAACTACATTTAGCACAACACCAGAAATGTCATCATCGACACCTTCAAGTCCCCAAGTTACTAGCCTTGGCGGAAATGCAGTCATAACGCAGACTGATCCGATACCAGCCGCGATACTTCCTGTAGCACCTGTTCAGTCAGTACAGAGTGCCAGCAATTTTTCCTCTCAAAGTCCCGTATCGCCGCCGCCGTCAACGTCACCGTCACCGTCACCAAATAACTTTGATAATGGATCGAAGCACACAGTCAATAAAACGCCACTCGGATCTGGGTTTCTGTCTAGTGGCTTAAGCAATTCACTTGAATCAGCTGCGATCAATCCCAAAGGAGCTCGTGTTGATGGAGCTTTGCCCGTGCACACAGTCAATTCAGTAATTCTTTCACTAAATCCAGAGTTCAGGCCCAGCATTGGAAGAATACAAGTGGTTTCGTCCTAGACTACCAACCAATCTAGCACAGACTTTCTGCTTGATATCTCGTAATTTTGGTCGTAGGATTGCTTATGCAGCTCATTAGCGCTAAGCTCTTGTTGGCCAGAACCTGCCTCTTGCGTCCTCAAGCGCTTTCCATAATTATCAATGAATGTCCTTCCACTATACAACACACTCGCGCTCATCATGTCAGAACAGCTCATTCGAGCAGATTGATCTGTTTGATGCCATCAAGATCAAATATGCTTTTTTCAATAAATGTGGATGTTGTGTGGAAATAGATGTCTAGCTTGCACCAAGGTGATTAGACAAATCCGTGTGCGTCTTACTCTGAGACGTGTAGTATCGCCGGAACGAGCGAGCAAGCAAAGTTGGTTCCTATCATTTACAATCTTACAGGTATGATCGAGGCTTGGTCGACCATCTTTGCATGTGAAATGTGATCCTTGCAGTACCGCTAGATTCGTGTAGGAAGGGGTGTACATGGCAAAGCATATGTTGTAGTTGTGCTCTACTCGAGTACTATATGTGATTGACTACTTTTCGCATGTTCTTTATCACCTTGAAAGTAATCCTCCGAACTTCGGACACGAGCAACAATCATGTCAGTCATCGGTTTAGCTGGAAGGATTAGGAAACAGATACTGGGGTGTGTGGTCAAGCTCCCATATCGGAACTACTCATACGAGTTCCTTTGTTGCGCATGCTACTCAGCTCGTAATTGAGGGGACTTCGGAATCCGTGTGATCTCGATGTGGACGCCTCGTGTTTCCGACAGATTTTTGTCATGTGACTCAATCTCCACTAAAGTTTCGGCTCCACTTCTGGTGCGTCGATCATTCTGGAATCCCAATGCTTTCCATATGCATATAGAAGATCTGCTGTGGTGACGTTGCCCGTGGTCGGTGGCATATCACAAAAGAGTTACGCACTACGGCTAGAGCGCATTCATATACCGGACCATAGTCGGAGATTTGCATTGGCTTAGGTCGTTGTCTGAGCTGCTTGCCAACAGGATCAATTTAGAATAAAGCTGGGAAACAGCTGGTCCTTCCGACTCCACCAATTGCAACAGGGGACATATGAGACATCAACTTTAGCCAGCGGCGGGAAGAGCACCCGCATCACCAGCGGTGTCAAGTGACCTCTGGCTGTCCCCTCATTTCCTCTCGCACTCTTGTCCCCTCAAGCTGGTATATAGACCTCGTGTCTCTGCACCCTTTTCTCCGCAGATATAAGCCTCAGTCCGTACAAGTCAATCTACTTGCGCCAAGAAATCCCTTGATAATCTGTAATACCCACTGCTGAATTGAATACAGTGGCCAAAAGCTGATAATTATCTAGTATGACACACACTAATCGCATTACGAGCACTGGTCCAAAGCACAGCGACACAAAAGGTCATATTATTGATCCAACAAAAACTGCCAAGAGGAGTGGTGCCGGCAAAGGCAATTGGGGCAGTGCCCTGGACGAGTTGGAATGGCTGTCTGATGACATCAACCTGATGAAAGCCCGGCGACGAAGCAATAGTCAGAGCCAGAGCTCAGCGCAAGAAAAGATGATCACTAGATTCGAGGTAGAAGAATTTATGGAGGACGCTTGCTAGACAAGAATGCTAGTAAGTCTGCAACTGACGAAGCATGAACTCGAAGGAGTGCGGTAGTGTGGGAAGCGAAGCACAAAGAGCAAGCCAATGTTAGGTCATTAGTACCAAAGAAATCGTCCAACGCTTGCGTCTCCATCCGTGCTTGCAATTGAAGCTTTAGCTTCCGGCAATAGCCAGTCAGCGAGCCAGCTGATGTGCTCGTATGTGTGCAGCGATCGAGGCACATCGTAAATTTCGTAAAGACATAGAAAACGCTTGCATGTGGACTCGTGGAGTATTGGAGGCTGCAGGCGCTGCTGTTGCGTATAGCTAGCTACGAGCACAATATTAAGAAGGCGAATAAAGTCGCTCAAGAACAATTCTAAAGTGATTGCCAGCTTAGGTTTCATTCTGCAAGAATCCTTCAAGTTTCCCGGCTCAGCAGCTCTGCCCTCGGCCAGGAGACAGTGAGATAGCTTTACACGCCTATTCCCAACCATCATGCTGGTTCTGCTCATAGGTGACCTGCATGTGCCCACAAGAGCGCCTGAAATCCCTCCGAAGGTTGGTTATGTTGCTCAGGTACACAAGTGATAGTGACCTGATATGTACAGTTCAAAAAGCTATTGGTTCCTGGCAAGATCTCTCAAATCTTGTGTACGGGAAATCTTACCGATCGCGAAACATTTGAATTCTTGCGACGAATTGCGCCAGATATGCACATGGTCAAGGGCGATTGTGATGATACGCCCAATTTACCAGTGTCAAAGGTCATCAAGCACGAGGCCATACGGATAGGGTTCACCCACGGGCATACCATCGTGCCCAACTCAGACCCAGATGCGCTTCTTCTTGCAGCTCGACAGATGGATGTCGATGTTCTTGTTTGGGGTTCGTCGCATCGATTCGAGGCATATGAGTTAGAAAACAAATTCTTCATCAATCCTGGAAGTGCGACAGGCGCCCTCAGCCCTGGTTGGTGGGCGCAGGACGAAGAACCAGTGCCTAGTTTTGTACTTATGGATGTACAAGGCACTCTACTAGTGCTCTACGTCTATCAGCTCATCAATGAGGAAGTTAAGGTGGAAAAATTCAAATTCGAAAAGGGCAAAACAAGTGTATAATTTTGTCCAATAGTTCGTCAGTACTACTCGAGATCTGACCCGAAATGAGTCTCTTTCTTGAAAAGTCCAACACGTAAAGAACGGCATCTCAGATGATGACCTTGCCGCTCCATCCGGCGTCTAGGATGTGTCGACCCATTATTGGAAAGCTAAATGAACATCATAGCATACTTCCTGCGTGGAACTCTGTACTGTGTTTTGTGTTTCTTGATGGACTCCATATTGATCTGAAGAATTTCTGGTGTTCGACCCTTGTGAATCGTTTAGTGTCACGTAAGTGCACCGTGCCCAATCGCTGCTACCAATCGCGATGGAGAAAGTTGTGCCATGCAAATTATAGCTTGCTCATGCTCGGTATGATCTTGAAAGCTTCGGGTTGCGGTTCATATGATATTATCAGGTTGTTGCTTGCTCACCAATCGTTGCATGCACGACATCCTTCCAGATTGCAGTCACACCATCTGCAAGATGTTGCAATGCTTCCATCTCTCTGTCACGTTGCAGTATATTCCTGCTTGGAATATTATGAGATATGGTCTGTAAAGGAGAATTGGCTGAGGTTATTTGCCTCTTTGCATGCGCTATATCGAGCTCAGCTTGTGCTATCTGAACGTCGAGTTCTTTTCTGCTTTCCCTCAGTTCTGACAGAGTTCTCTCCTTTGCCGCCAATTCGAGGAGTTGTTTTGAGCGATCCGCAGGGATACCTTTGAAATGAAAAGGTTTAGTTGGTGAAAGTGGCCGCAGTCGTACTGGTGTTCCGCAACGTTCTGGTGAAGACCTCCTTGAGGTTCTGGAAGCTGAGCGGGAATTTGAGGTAGATCTGACTTGATCAAGTGATAACATAGGTACGCACGTCCCCGGCCAACTTAAAAACTCTCAGCAATGTTGCACCTTCTATGTAGAACAACGTCAGTACCAGATATGACCTCGCGTCGTGAGCGCTTGGATATCTTGGTCTAAGCGGGTAGTCAAAACAAGACAAATCTCGTGTTGTGATCGGCGGCAAGGCAACCGAAAGGTTCATGTGCATATTAAATTTGGCGCTCAGCAAATATCGTCCTTCCTCGATGCATCTCAGAGGGATGATCTGTGTTTAACAAAACACGTATTGGAGGCGAAGCAATTCGTGATATTCATAGTGAGTGTAGATGATCTTTAGGAAAGTATGCGTGGTCAAATCTCTCGGAGACTCAGATTTTAGGAAGGGTCCAAAATTTCGATGACAATTTGCAAGTCGAACATGTCGCCTTGTGAATAGGATCGCTTGCCGCCAAGGCGGATCGCTACAATAATCAGCGGTATATTTATAAAGATCCTGTCGAGTATATACCGCACTTCTATGCCAGGTAAGGCGACTTTCACTACTGATTAGCCGGATGGACCGTTCTTGCAGTTGCAGCAGTAACGCGCTAGTTTGTGGAGAAATTGGCGAAACAACTGCTGGAGCTCCTTGCACGTGATTCGAGGATGAATTTTGGAGGAGCGATGCCCACCACCACAATATTTCAAGCAACTTTCAAGCCATCTGATCATTAAAATTATAAGCAATATATCGCGCATCGCAGCCAACTCAGACGACTTCCTCAAGCTTCTCCTCGAGAGCTTTGCATATTACGGGCTATCTGTCCGAACCTTCTGTCGTGTTTATATACGAGTCTGCTGCTTCTGGTGTGTCGCATTCCTGCGAATAATCTTATGCACAAACCAAGTTAGAGCGGTGGTAAGACTAGTCCATACTCGAGTCAATATCTCGTATGTCGACGCTCCAGGATCTTTTGTCACAAGAACCGGAGATCCAGCTTGCGAGGATCAAGGATTTTAGGGCTGCCTACGAAGGACGCGATACTTCGGCGTCTGAAGCTCTTCAGCTCGAAGCTCTTCCCTTGCTTATACAGCTGCTGCAAGATACTGAGCCATGCTTCCTGAGCCTGGATATCGGTCATAAGGTTCGTCTAGCAGCTATAGAGACCTTGCAGCGCTTCTCTTACAATGAGTCTTGTAAATCTATGATCACGGACCTTATGCGCACCATCATCGATCTTTTACAACATGACAACGAAGAAATAGCTTGTGTATGTCTGAAGCTGTTCATCGACTTACATAAAGCATACAAGACCAGTATTGAGGAATTTGTTCAACCGTTTCTCGATACTGTTTTGAAGTTGTACCAAAACATGCCAGAAACTGTGCGAGAAGTCTTTGGAGATATCAACAATGGAAATGTGTTACGGGCAAACCGAGTTGTCGCTTCAAAATCTTCTCCTTCAGCGGCGAACTCCCCTCTCAGTAGTGGTGACACAATGGACATCGTGCAATCAACTACTAATAAAACTCTCAACAGATCTCTCTATAGCTTCAGAGTCCTGACGGAATGTCCAATAATCATCGTCTTGCTGTTTTCGACCTATCGACAGAGCGTCCAGACGAATTTGGTCATGTTCACCCCGGCCATCACCGAGATGTTATCTATTCAAGCACCTTCAGTGCATAAGGACACGGCAAAAGCAATATCACCCTCAGTCATTATACGAAAGCAGGTTTTTTCCGATTTTATGCTTGCGCAGATCAAAACCCTATCATTCTTGGCATATATCCTGAGGCAATTCACTGCTTTTTTGAAGAAATACGCGACAGCCATACCGCAGTTCGTGCTTCATTTGTTGCAGAGTTGCCCTGCTGAGATGTCAGCAGCAAGAAAAGTGAAGTATTATTCGCATTCGCACACTCTCGTGATGCTAATCTTTTGCAGGAATTATTGGTGGCTACTCGACACATTCTCTCAACAGAATTTCGCAATACCTTTCTCGACAAGATTGAACTATTGTTGGACGAAGATGTTATGGTCGGCACCGGTGTGACCGCCCGTGAAGCCCTTAGGTACGACTGACTGTCCTGTTGTAAAAAGTCTTATAGCTTACATCCGCAGACCATTAGCATATAGTATCTTGGCTGACTTGATCCATCATATTCGGGCAGATCTCAACTACAGTCAAATTCGGAAGACCATTGTGGTCTTTTCGCGCAACGTGCTGGACTGTTCTCTCTCGTCGAGCATTCAGACCATGTCTGCTAAGCTGTTGCTGAACATGATTGACAAGATTATGAAGTTACCAAATCAAGCTGAAAGCAGACAAATTTTGATACTGATCCTTCGGTGCTTCACAGAAAGAGTAGCTGTGCTCAATGACTCCTTCGCGCACAATCACCCTGCTTCAAAGAAACTAAACCTTCCTGCACTTCTCAAGGACCAGGGCATACATATTTGTATGCCTCTTATGGACCAGGAGTCAAATCCCTTAAATGGTATGTTCCTGGACTCGCTTATACTTTCAATAAATTGACCGTAATAGAAGGCCGGGCTTTGTTTAAAAATCTGATCGTCGGTTTAAAGACTATCATTTTTGGATTGAAGAGTTGCAACCCGCCTGCACCGCCAGGGTTCTTGCCTGCTCAACAATGGAGCGAGACAGTACGAGGTCTCACTGTAACAGAAGTTCAGCTGTTCATCGATCTATTCGACTATGGTTCTCAAGGCTTCCTGCTATATTACTCGACCAGCAACCTGGAAACCGTGAAGGGTCCCGAAAGTTCAACGCATGAAAGCCACATCAATCTTGTCGTCCCAAATTCCCGCGATGAGAAAGACATCCTCGAGACATTTGCCACAGTATTCTTACATTTGGACCCTGCTGCTTTTCAGGAAATCTTCGATGCAAGCCTGTCTATATTCTATGAAAAAGCTGTCAGTAATGCGGTTCTCCTACACATTCCACAATTTTTTCTTACCAATGATGCCACATCTCCGAGTTTTGCAGGTCTGCTACTTCAATTTCTGGTTCAGAAGCTTGAGGAATTGGGTTCGTCTAATTCTGTTCGAAGTTCAGTCCTCCTTCGCCTATTCAAGATGTGCTTTATGGCTGTGACCATGTTTCCCGATCTCAACGAGAGCATTCTACAGCCTCACTTGGCTAATATCATAATAAGATCTATGAAGCTCTCGGCAACTGCTGATAATTCCATCGCATACTACTACCTGATGCGCGCTCTATTTCGCAATATTGGAGGAGGCAGGTTTGAGCTTCTTTACAAAGAAGTCCTGCCACTGCTTCAGGTTCTACTCGAATGTCTGAACACGTTACTCCAATCTGCACGGAAGCAACAAGAAAAAGAACTATTTGTTGAATTATGTCTTACAGTTCCAGTACGGTTAAGTGTCTTACTACCTTATCTCAACTACCTGATGAGACCTCTCGCTATCGCGCTCACTGCTGGACCGGATCTGGTCACCCAGGGTTTGCGAACCTTGGAACTGTGTATAGACAACCTCACACAGGAATTTCTCGATCCTATATTAGCACCCTACTTCGCTGAGCTCATGGAAGCTTTGTGGTCGCATCTTCGTCCACTACCACATAATCATCATCACAGTCATTCTGCTCTTCGTATCTTGGGGAAGTTAGGTGGCCGAAATCGTCGCTTCGTTGGCGAACATCGCGTCTTTGACGCACAATTGGCAGCTGCAGACCAGCCCTCCTTGGAAATAACTTTCCATGGGTCCAGTGAATCTCTCCATTTTCGGTGGATGCAATTCGTTCCTTTCGCGATTCGAGTGATCCAGGATCCTAAAATGTCTCAAGATTACAAGGAAAGAGCATTTATTATTCTGAGTGGGAGCGTGCGTTTATTCCTCGAGGATGAAGCTGGTCTACCGCCAGATCTACCCTCACAATTACGGCAATTTGCTCGTGAAATCGTGGATTCTGCTTCGTCCAATCGTGAAGTACCCACAAATGGACAGAGTTCTGATACGCCTTTCCTGTCTTCGAGAGCTCCAAAAATGCAAGATAGGCTAATCAAGAATACGAAAGAACAAGAGCGTCTCTTCAAACGGGCGCTATCAGGTGTGTTCTATGCTGCTGCGACATCTTCTTTGGAAGAATCTGCACGAGAACTCGTCCTCGGTATTACTCGCCATTGCGTTTTCACGCAAATCCTTGAGGATCATGAAAACCTTAGATGGAGAAGAGCAGCGTTCTCAATCGACTCTCCAGAAGAAGAACGGCATTTGGGCGCTAGTGCTCTACTTGAAGTTATAGTTGGCATGCTTGAGTCAGAGTCTCCGACTTGTCGAAAGCTCGCAGAAGACTGTATCATTTGCATTTTCGAGACATGCAGCAACATCCTCGGCAATGACTCAGATGTCTCTTTCCTACAATTCTTCGACAGCTTGACAAGTCTTTTATGCCACTCATGCTTCCAAGAGGCTTGGTTTTGCAAAGCCGCTGGTGTTCTTGGCCTCTCTATTCTGACTGAAAAAGTGAATTTAAGCTCGAAATGGTACCAAAATCATCAAGTGGATGTGGTCAAAGCTCTCTTGTACGTAATCAAGGATGTGAAGCCAGAGATTCCCACTCGCTGCAAGGATGATGCTGTAAATCTTTTGTCACAGGTTGTTGAAAACACTTGTGATCCGAACGATCCTTCTAAGCTGGCAACAAGCCCATTGGTAATTGTCCTAATTTCCGAACTGTCGAACCCAAACGGCAAGGTGCGGGAGACTACACAAAATCTGTTCGGCTTAATGGCTAAGCTCTCCATGACATCGGTCCAGGCGATTCTCAGACCCTCTCAGGAGCGCTTACTCTCGCCGATTTTCACAAAGCCACTGCGCGCATTACCTTTCGCGATGCAGATTGGCCACATCGATGCCATCACCTTCTGTCTCTCATTATCCCCAGCGTTCTTAGAATTTAACGATGAACTCCTTCGTTTACTGCACGAAGCTCTCGCTTTGGCGGATGCCGAGGATGATGCATTGGTCAGCGTGAACAGAACCTCGCAGTACCAAAGCTCCTCCGCGCTGGTCAACCTCCGAATCGTTTGCATAAAGCTACTTACTATCGCTGTATCATCACCGGAATTTGGAAGACCCCAACAGGTACAAAGCCGAAGTCGTATCATTGCTGTATTCTTCAAATCGTTGTACTCTAAATCCACAGAAGTAGTAGAAGTCGCAAATCTGGGACTTAAGCAGGTCCTTAGCCAGAGTCAGAAACTACCAAAGGATCTTTTACAAACTGGCCTGAGACCAATTCTCATGAACTTATCAGACCACAAACGCCTCACAGTGTCGGGATTGGAAGGACTTGCACGATTGCTTGAATTGCTGACCAACTACTTCAAGGTCGAGATAGGTAAGAAATTATTGGATCACGAGCGACTATGGGCGGATACTGGCGTTCTCCAGCAAATATCCGGTAAACCGCTGAGAGATGAGCATTGCATCAAGGTGATCGCCGCCATAGTGAATATTTTCCATCTTCTGCCTTCTTCAGCAGATTTATTCATGGACGATCTAGTCACTGCAGTGTCCAGTCTAGAAGAGACTTTGCGGCGGACCATCCTGAGCCCTTTGAGACCTCCACTGCTTCGGTTCATCATTCGCTATGCTCCACAAGCATGCGATTATCTGCTAAGCAAGTTGGACAACCCTAGAATCGCTCAATTTATGCTTCAATTGGCAGATGACCCATCGAATGTGGCAATGCGATCTGTTATGCAAGAGCATCTTGTGGGTCTGCTTGAGAATGCTCAGAAGACCGGACCCTCAACGGCTTATTCACACCGTGCCAGCTTAGTCATCCAAATTGTTTACATCGTTTCTAGACACGGTAAGTGTGTTGTCACCGACCGACAAATGTTGGAACAAGTTACCAAGCTTTACCAGAACACCTGCGATTCAAGGAAGAGTACAGATCATTCTGCTCACGAGGCAGAACACTGGCTGATTCGAATATATATCCAATACTTAAGAGAACGGCCACTGGAACTGGAGACATTATTGTCTCTCATTCAGCTTCAAGCCGCAAGTCTCATTGGGCATTCTCGAGATTTTGAAGGCTTTATTGCTGATATCATCACGACAGAATCACTTCAGAATAAGCGAGCTTTATTAGTGGCTGCCTTGAACTTCTTCTCAGAGATTGAGGTTGCCCAGGCTTATAAAATTGCACTTTTTCAGCGCATAATCAACCCTCTTTTAGTGTCTGAGCAAGCACCCGTCGTACAATCCAGAGGATTTGTCGACCAGGGTTTAATCGAGCTTATACATGCCAAGGTCTGGATACCGGCACTGAATGATTTTGGCGAGGACAGTATATGTTCACACGATATGCTGCGCATAGAATTACTACAAATGTCTGCAATTCTTCTTCGCAATTATACAACCTTGATCTCTGAAGTCCGCAAAGATGTGATCAAGTTTGCTTGGAATTATATCAAACTTGAGGATCTCGCAACAAAGAATACTGCCTATGTCTTCATCTGCTATTGCGTTGCGGCTTATGATATTCCAGCAAAAATGGTTGCTCAGATTTATTTTGCATTACTCAAGACAACACAACTAGAAACTAGAGTTCTGGTCAGACAGGCTCTAGATGCCCTGGCGCCTGTGCTTGCGAAACGAATTCCGTTCAGCTCAGATGTACGCTCTTCAAGTTGGGAAAAGTATACCAGAGCGGCAATGGCACAGGAGCACAATGCGATGCTCTTAATTCCTCTTTATCAGTTTATAAGTCGTCATCGAGATCTGTTCGCGGCGTGTCGAGAACAATTTGTCTCACAATTGCTGTCTGCCTTACCAAAATTAGCCTTTCCCCAAAATGCTAATTTCGAGTCAAAGAGTGTTGCAGTGGATATTCTGGAGACTCTGCTATATTGGGCTCAAGACGATGAGTCGGCGATGGAGACGTCTGACATGAATACGCGGGATGCGACACTTACACCTCAGGAATTAGATCAATTATTCCGATTCGTCCTGAGGTTTGTGTGCATACCTGCCGAGTCGTCGAAAAAGGATTTCGCCCCACGAGTCCTTGAAGTCGTACGCGGACTCATGAACTTGAGGCTGACGAGGGATATTTCGGTGCCTATATCTATCTACGAACCTTTCCTCACAGAAATGGACGACAAATCACCACTGAATCCTTCCAACGCATTGAATGCACTGACAATAGTCCTACAGAATCAATCGGCGGAGATGGTGTTTACTCAGATTGGCATGATCACCCCATGGATTGAGAAGGCGCTGAAATCCGAGACTTTGGATGTTCAGAACGCACTTCAACCAGTTTTGACGTGTCTTTTGCAGTCTACCCCGGTCGCTCAAGTAGATCAAGATGAAAACCGGACAGGAGATGAGGACGAGAATGGAGTCGGAGCTGACCTTCTATCAAAAATCTCTACAATTCTGCAAGAGAATCTCTCAAGCAATGCCAACGTACACTGCATGTTGCCACTGCTTGCGACACTCGCAAAATATTCTGCTGCAAAGCTTGACGCCCTAGTCCCTGCGATTATGAAGATTTTCAATAATCTGATCAAGGAGCACATTGGCGCTCGACCGTCTACCACCCAGGGTCTACCAGGCCAGAATACAGGAGCTATCAGTCCTTCAAGCATTACCATAGCACCGGATATGGAACACAACACCGGGATCATCCTATCCCTCATGGATCTGCTTTGTCAAAGAATTATGCACTTAGGAGAACAACGACGTGTATTTGTGGCTGCTTTAGCACAACTAGTGGAGAAATCACCAAGTACTACACTTTGCTCTCATATCTTGGACATTGTAACGGATCAAGTGATTGTCAAACGACAAATTTTTCCTACCGTTAAGGAAAAGGTCTCATTGTTGCTCAAGATGACCACTTTCGAAGGCAGAGGTGATGAATCATTGGTTAACCAATTCCTAAGACTCATCATTGCTATCTATAGAGACCCTACTAATTCCAGATCTGAACTTACGGTGCGTCTTGAGCAGGCTTTCCTCATGGGTACTCGAGCTCAATCGTTTGAAGTTCGCAACGAATTCATGAATATTTTCAATGCCAGCATGTCCAGATCTATATATATGCGTTTCCACTATATATTCGCCATACAGAATTGGGAAAGTCTCTCCACACACTTCTGGATTCATCAAGCCAATCAGTTATTGTTGGGTTCTATACTTCAAGAGAAATCTCGGAATCTGAATGCTAACATTCTTACGCTCGGCAATCTAGGTACATATCAGAGTGCAGCAACAGAATATAATGAAATGGCAGATGATTTACTGGTGTCTTGTGTGAACAAACATCAAAATTTTCTCTGCAATCTCAAGAAGGATAGCTCTATTCGGATCGTCGAGGCGATAGGACAATTACAGCACCTTGATCAGCGTTATGGTGAAATGTTGTGGGTAGAATTACTACCACTAGCGTGGACATCCTTACAGCGAAAAGACAGAAAAGATATTGCCCGATCTATCACGATTCATCTGTCCAAAGAGTACCACTTGAGACAGATCGATAAGCGTCCAAACGTGATACAAGCGCTCTTGAAGGGAATTTCGAAATGCTCTCCCATGATCTCATTACCCCCGCATCTTGTGAAGTACTTGGGAAAGACGTTCAATGCTTGGTATCTTGCAATAGATCTTCTCGAGAGGTCGACTAACGGTAATCGCATCGAAGAACCATTGTCTACGTTACAAGAGAGTACACTGGATGCGCTGACCGAAACGTATGCTTCCGTATCTGAGGACGATATGTTCTACGGATTGTGGCGTGTGCGGTGCAAATACCTTGAAACTAATGCAGCTATCTCTTACGAGCAGAATGGCTATTGGGACAAGGCTCAACAATTATATGAGCAAGCACAAGTCAAGGCTCGCACAGGTACAGTACCTTTCCTCGAGTCAGAATACAGTTTATGGGAGGATCATTGGATTCTTTGTGCACAGAAATTGCAGCAGTGGGACGTCCTTACTGATCTGGCCAAGCAGGAGGGCTATTCAGATCTTCTTCTTGAGTGTGCCTGGCGTGTCTCAGATTGGACCAGTGACAGAGAGCCTCTGGAAGCCTCAATTCGTACTCTCATGGATGTTCCAACACCACGACGATACACGTTTGAGGCTTTCATGGCTTTACAAAAAAGTCAAATCAAGACTGAACCTTTACAAGATTTCCAGCGTGTATGCGATGAAGGCATGCAGTTGTCGCTGAGAAAGTGGCATCAGTTACCTGCGACAATCTGTCAAGCTCATCTACCTCTCCTACAATCATTCCAGCAGTATGTCGAATTACAAGAAGCAAGTCAGATCTACGGCAGTCTCGCGACAACACACGCTCAAAACCTCGAATCGAAATCTCAGGAGCTCAAGCATATTCTGCAGACATGGCGTGAACGACTGCCAAACTTTCATGACGACATAAATATCTGGAGCGACCTTGTGGCTTGGCGACAACTTGTCTTCGCCACCATCAATCGTGTATATCTTCCTCTTGTGCCAACTCTTCAACAACCGACAGCTCCGAATACCAACAACAGCGCCACTTCTTTTGCTTACAGAGGTTATCACGAAACTGCCTGGATTATCAACAGATTCGCTCATGTCGCCCGTAAGCATCAGTTGCCGGACGTTTGCATCAATCAGTTGACCAAAATATATACACTTCCGAACATCGAAATACAAGAAGCTTTTCTTAAACTTCGCGAGCAGGCGAAGTGTCACTACCAGAATCCTGCAGAACTCAATCAAGGATTAGAAGTGATAAGCAACACAAATTTGATGTACTTCGGTACGCAACAAAAAGCGGAATTCTTCACTCTCAAAGGGATGTTTCTCGCAAAATTGAAACTGAACGAGGAGGCTAATCAGGCCTTTGCGACAGCAATACAGATCGATCTTACCTTACCAAAGGCGTGGGCAGAGTGGGGTCAATATAGTGATCGTTTGTTTCAGGACGATCCTTCTGAACTTACTAAAGCTGGCAATGCCGTCAGCTGTTATCTCCAGGCGGCGGGGTTGTACAAGAACGGTCGTGCCCGGAATATGCTCAGTAGAGTGTTATGGCTCTTGAGTTTGGATGACGCTGAAGGCACGATTGCAAGCGCTTTCGATTCATACAAAGGAGAATCACCAACGTGGTATTGGATTACTTTCATTCCACAATTGCTCACATCTCTGTCACACAAAGAGGCGCGACATGCACGACAGGTGCTGATCCGAATAGCCAAGGCATATCCTCAATCCCTCCATTTCCAATTGCGGACCACTAAAGAGGACTACGCTTTCTTGAAAAAGCAGGCATTAGAGGCAGCTCAAAATATCTCGGCCGGCAAAGCTATCGTACCCGAAAAGAACAATAAAGGGAATCGTGGCGAGCTCGCTGATGCTGAACAGCCTATCAAGGAAGAACAGCCAGGCTCATCTGGACTGCCCCCCAATCTTGAGCAAGTTCAGCCTGGAGCAACACCACTTGTGGGCACTCAAAACAATGCAACCACGAAAGGTGCACCAATATCCCCTCAGATGCAGCCGAATGCTAGCAGACAACCTTGGGAGCATGTTGATGAAATCATGGCAATCCTCAAAACGGCGTATCCGTTGCTTGCTCTATCTATGGAAACCATGGTCGATCAGATACAACAGAAATTCAAATGTCATGCAGATGAGGATGCCTACCGCTTAATTGTGGCGCTGTTGAACGATGGTGTGCAATACATTGGTCGTCTCGTGAATGTTACCGCGGAGACAAAATTACCGCCAGCCACTCAGGCGAATGTGACTCGCTTCGCTGAAAGTGTATTGCCTAGGAATATTAAAGCTGCTTTCGAAAAGGAATTTGTACAAGGAAAGCCAAATTTACAAGAATATGTCACAAAACTCAGAAAATGGCGCGATAAATTTGAGGTCATCTTGGATCGTCGATGTCAGACTCAACAATTAGAACAGGTCAGTTTATACCTTAGTGAATTTCAATATCAGAAGTTCGATGAGGTTGAAGTACCGGGACAGTATTTGCAACACAAAGACAATAATTCTGACTTCATACGCATTGACAGATTCATGCCAACTCTCGATGTGGTCAGAGGTAATGGAGTATGCTATCGACGATTGACCATCCGAGGTCACGATGGCAGTAAGCATCAATTTGCTGTACAGTATCCCGCTGCGCGACACTGTCGCCGCGAAGAACGTATCGTGCAGCTATTCAGAATTTTATCTGGCGTGCTCACTCGTCGGAAGGAAAGTCGAAAAAGAAGTCTGACCTTTCATCTACCGGCAGCTGTCCCGCTTGCTCCACTGATCAGGATTGTGCAGGATGATTCAAGCTCTATATCTTTGCAGGGCATTTATGAAGACTACTGTGCTCGTAACGAGCAGCACAAAGACGATCCGTTGCGTCTGTCGACTGAGACTATACAAAATAACCCAGATGCTCAAACCAACAAACAAGCGCTCACCGATCTCAAGGTCCAGATCCTAAGTACTATTCAGCAAAATCTTGTACCTGACACAATAGTTCTAGATTTCTTCAAACAAACATACTCGGACTATGCAGAATTTTGGCAATTCCGAAAACAATTTTCTCAACAATATGCCAGTCTCACTTTCATGACCTATATTATGAACATCAATAACAGATTTCCTCATAAATTATTCATTTCGCGGAAAACCGGAAAGGTATGGGGCAGTGAAATCTTGCCTGGCATGGCCCCGAATAATCCGGTCTTTCAGACATCGGAAGCTGTGCCATTTCGTTTCACGCCAACATTACAAAACCTAATGGGCCAGATCAGTGTCGAAGGGGTCTTTTCGTGCTCTCTTATGGCAATTGCACGGTGTCTGACCGAGGGAGAATTTGAATTGGACCAGAATTTGAGTGTCTTTGTACGCGACGAGCTAATCACGTGGTTTACAACACAGCGTCGACCAGTTAATCAGGAGACGCAACTTCTAGAAAAAGTGTCGTCCAATGTTGCGCAAATAGTGAAGAGGGCGTCATCACTGGCGCAAACTACGTCGGGCACAAATTTGCCAGCATATCAAACGATAATTGATTTGATCTCCGCTGCGGTAAATCCTCGAAATCTAGCACAGATGGACCAACTTTGGTGCTCTTTCCTATGAGCCATCTGTATGCGATGTAAATAAAACTTTGACATTTTAATACCTTTGTGGAAGATCCTACGAAGTATCGAGAAATCAAATGTAGAAGATGTAAATCAGTACTGTACATAGTGACTATGTCTAAATACCGAGCATATCGAATATCTTCACTACCTTGAGCTCTACCTGTATCCACATGCGACATCATTCATGCTGTTAGACCCCGATATTACATGTCAATCCGTTGACTCGGTTTGATGATGTCAAGTTCAACTGCTGTTATTGTTAATCGAGGAAGAAAAAATGCACGACACGCTTACTGTTATAAGATAGGCAATTGGTACACTTTGCACCTAGGAAGTGATAGCTGACCGTACTTCTGGAAGAACAGTCATTGCATAGAATCTTTGCTTGCCATGAATCATCTGGATCACAATCAGTATTGGTATACGTTAGCAGGACATATTTACAGGGCGGAGGCATCGGTTGTCCTGCAATCTGGTAATCTAATTGCTAAAACTTGTGAGACATGCAGAATACGTAAAAAGATGTGCACTTACTCGAAAGATAGAGTCCATATTCCTCAAGGATTTGCTACAAGTTGGACACTTGTAATTATTTTTGACATGCTCATTATAGCAAGCTTGATGAATAGAATGTCCGCATGTCATAAACACAACAGTGGCTGTTGAGTTGAACATGTATTCACCACAGATGGGACAATCGCACTCAGTTGAATGTTCTATCTGCAGGATTGTCAATTACTTGTCACGATTTCCAGTCAAAGCTTACGCAGCGGTGAGAATCCTTGAGTGCCATACCCATGCACACGTTACACCGCATACAGTCTAGAACAGTGAGTGATGGGCAGCACAATACCAAAGATCAGCTTACGAAAGAAGTCCTTGCCCAAACCGTGACCGACACGACAAATGCCACAATCGGTACAATGATAGATATGTTTATTATTGTCGTTATCCCAAAGTTTACATTTTGAGCAATAATAAACTGCCATACGCATCCCACATTCAGCTTTCGAGCAGTACTGAGCCGCCGGCTGGGTCGTTATACAATACATACACAGCATCATTTTAGTTTCCGTTCTGATGAGTTCGTGATCGGTCTGTTCTTCGTTGTGACAGAAGCGGCAGGTCGCCCAGATATGGCAGGTCGAACACCTACACAATAAGAAACGCATTGATAACCTTACAGAACAGCAGGCTTACTGTAGTTTGCAATTGCGTTGATAATGCTTACAGCCAAGGATTTGTGATGTCTCATCGTGATAAGTCTTGGCCTGATCCAGAGCTGAAAGGGGATGACCAATATCTTGAGTCGCTGTCAAAGGTCGCGAGTAGGACAGCCTCACGTAATCTCTCGTCATGAGAGTCTGCATACGTATTGCCTTGAGCTTGTCTGAAAGCTGCGAATCGTTTTGTATGGCGAGCATTTCCCTTCTGATACGAGCCCGAGTCTCTGCTTCATCTATGTGCAACAGGGAGGGATCATCAGTCGCATTAGCATTAGTCATATCGACATCTGTTGTCGTGTCATCTGTAGTTGCAGGAGCGGTTCGTGAGGACGGTAAGTGTGCCGAAACTAGGGAGGCGTAGCTCATTTATGGTAAATATAGTGTGTAGGAGCACGCTTCGAGCTACAGGCAATGAATATCTTTCGGAGCCAAAGGAACCGTGATCAATCAGATGCTCCGGTGAGGTCTTGTTTTGCTTGAGATACGCTGGAAAGCGTAATTTGGTCAGACGCTCTTGAGAATCATTTGTATAGAGACACGAACGCCACAGATTCCGAGATTCCTCTCCACAAAGCACGAGGGTGGACACGTGCAGTCACAACGTAGCTCAAGATCAGTGTTATGACAATCACGCTTTGCCTAGACTGAGTCGGAAGCTGGTTGAAAAGCCTGAGCATCACACCCCGCAAGACCGGACAATATCACCAACGCACCCCCCCTCTGAGAAGAGGAAAAGGCACTGCGCCCTTCATAATGGTCTGCTCAACAATGAAACCTACATGGTGCGGAAAAACTCTCCCAAGCCATATTCCTTCGATCGATCCCTCTTGAGTACGACGGTAGATCAGGACATTGCCTGCAAATCGGTGCCCCTAAATAGTCAGTCACGTGTATAGTGGATTACAACGGTCTGGTAGCTTACACCGATGTGAGAGACACAGCTGATCAGAACCTTTCCGTCTTCTGAGACATCTTCATCTGAATCATATAGCAGATTTTTCTACAACTATCAGCTCTCGGTAATACCGATGAACGTTGTAAATTCACTTCACGGAGTTGCTCATCAAACTCGTCAAGAAGGATAGGGGCGGTCTTGCCGCACCTTATAGATTAGTATCATATGGGATAACATGTGGTTCCTCATACCGTGCATCTCTTCTCATATGACCTAAACATTTGTTAAACTTGAATTCGAAAGATCCGCGTACGAATACATACTGCATATCAGAACCACGGCCATGAATTTCAAAGGCCGTGCCGAATAATGTGACGAATCTCTCGAATCTAGATGCCTTTCTTGTGGCAAGACATAATTTTTCACGATGTCATCAGCCGCGATGGCTGTAGGTTGTATGTTGCTCAACATACAGAAATCTGGTGATAGGATAAGTACCCTATAGTTGTCAGATCTACAGGTAAAGTTTTGCTTCGATGTCTGACTCAGAACCGTTATAGTCTTTGGTCTTGGGAAGAGGATCTAGTGAGATATTAGATAGCACGACTCGATCCCGCCCTATCATGGCTTTCTCGTGAAGCGTCAGCTGAGTGCGAATGCGTTTGGCCATGGAATTCTCTTCATCCTCAATAGTATGCTTCCAGTCAGTTCTACCTGTACAACAGCATATGTGAACACTCAGCGGAGCGACTCCGCCATATAACGACATCGAGGTGTCAATACTGTCCACAATCTAGCATATTAACACACAGGAGTCTCTACGAGCCTCTACGAGAGTGCTGAGGACAATACTTTTTGATCATAAGCACGCTCGCATGAGTCGCAATCCTGATCGCAATCTTCGAACCCTGCCGCCTTGGGGAAATCCGGTACGAAAGCAGGTGTGAACGAGGTATCTTTGTTTATTGTTTGAGACATGACGCCGTATCGAGTGCCAGGTGACGAAGTGTAAGAATCTGATCACTGCCACAGTTTACCGCCACGTTTGACTTGGAAGCAAGATCAGTCGGTGCTAGGCATATAGAGTATCGAATTATTCATGCATCTGCCAGTACTCAGAAGTACACGGAGTACGCCTCAATTAATATCCGGTCTGCACTCCCGAAACATCATCCTTCTACACTGTGTCGTAGGACACGAGATGTATGACAGTGCGTCGTAGGATCCTGAGGGTATCTTTGACATTGAACATCCGCTAGAGTAGCGCACAAATCTTCTGAACAAGTTTTGTAGACAGTGTATCAATCAATTACACTAGGCATATAAATACTTCCATGATCATCGTGGTCCGGCGTACGCTAGGGAAGACTAAGGATAGCATTCATATACACATAGGCGCACAATCTCAAGTGCCGACCTTTCCGAACGCGATATCTTGATTTGTACTCCCGAAAATGGAGAGACAAACGTTTAAAAACGTACATGCAGAACATAACAATAACATGCGTCTCCAATCAAGATCCTGCATGAGAAAGACCTGTGTCAGTCGCAGCAGTAGCCTCAATACTTCTATGGTATGAATAAGTACATGTTATCAATCGACTACCGTGACCGATATATGTGGTGAACAAAAACCAAGGACTCTCCTAGCAAGCCAGGGAAAATTATGAGTATGCTCATCAACATATCGTTCTCAAAATTTTCTCATACATTGTACGTAACGATGAATGCAACCTTGTACAATCTTCCTAGGATTTCATTTCTGCAGGCCAACTCGGAGCGTAAGAACCACTTGGAGCGGCGATTCACAATCATGAGAGCGTGCGAGCTACTTGCTTCAAGTGACAATCCACAGTGATCGAAAATCATCGAATCCGCTGGATCGACCAAGTTCTAGAACGTCCTCTTGATCAATCAGGCTGTCTCAAGGACAACAGAGAGCGCACATCATTGACCAAATGAAGATTTTGCAGGACAGGAATGAGATGTAGCAGATCGCGATCAGTGGGATCGCTAATCCAGCCTTCTATTGGTATTGCATTCCCCTCATTTAGTCTGTAAGATAGCGGCGAATTATCAACGATGATTGCTTTTGACAGGTTCGGTTCTGCTATGCTCAAATCTTTCATATATGCACCATATCGGTACGTACAATGGTGACGGTAATAACGAGCTTTAAAATATTTCCGGTCTTGTTCCAGCCAATCGACAATAGGATCTGCATATTCCTGAACACTTGCTGTGAATATCACAACATCATACCACTGAGACACTTTTTCCAGAAAGATATCACAATGTGGTCGTTTGTAGACATAATAGAGTATCGCATGTAGACCAAGCTTCACCTCGATCATATGACCATCAGAAGATTTAAGTCCATTCGATGACGAATGAATCAAAGTCTCGTCAAGATCCAAAATGAGTGTCTTTTTGCTCGGTCTGAGTGGGAGCAACGGTCGCCCAAATTTGGAGGCTCGAAGTTTGGCTTTTTTCGCGATCTCGGGGGAAAGAGCGGCGGATGTAGGCGATTTCACAGACGTCCCATAATCCTCGTCGTTGTGAAGCCTCGAAATTCTGACAGACCTTCTGCGGGGCTTTTGGCCAATTTCAGGCTTAGGCACTATCCTAGCAACTAATGCGTCTGCGATAGCTTTCGCTGCTATATCTTCAGAAGCTTCGCCAGATGGTGATGTCGCTTCAAACATTTCCTCACGCTTCTCGTCACCCTTGATGAATTGCGTAAGCTTCCTCGCTAAGCGATCCAAAATTCCCACGTCTGTGGATTGAGAATAGATTCCCGTGGCTCCTTGCATGCTGTCAAATTCTTTTCCGCGAACCAAGTCGAGTAAGAGCATGAAAGGCGTGACAAGAGAATATAGAAATTGTGTCGCAAGATCTCGCATCTGTGTACATCTGTTGAGACCTGTCATACATATAGTAGGATGACAGCTAGACAACCAGACGAGTCGAATAGAGAAAGCTCTGGGATTAATAGAAGCACACAATTCCAATTTTGAGCTCGGAATTCACGCGATTGGTCGTAGCTTAGCAGACATCAACAGAGTCGTACTTTCGGAGATGCAACACTGGCTATTCTGAGGGATATCTCGAAGATGGAGGAATTTTGATCTTACTGAGCTTCACTTGTTAGTGTTGCTATATTGTTACTGGCCACCAGTTGACGAGCCGGCGCCACATTCTATGCGCGTCGCGTGCTATCTGCAACTTGCATCTACAGTACATACATACGGCATTATATTACCCTCCTGCACATCGAGAGGCTGCCAAATCGTCTTGTAGCCACCATGTCAGACAAAACCCTGATCCTTTTCGAATTATGCATCATTTCAGATTGTATTTGAAGGCGCGTGTTAGTAAGTGCCAAGGACTTTTGAAGAGGAATTCGATGCCCTTACTAGGTCTCGCTCTGATTCAGAAAGAGGTCAAGCATACAGTAGAGTTTCTATGGTTCTTAAAGAATATAAGCCGATATGCCAACAAGTTTTATTATGGACTGTCATAGTCCCTTGTCACTCTGCAGTATTTAATGAGAGCCAGAGGCAGAAGATGCTGCATGACGACCAAGGAAGAGACTGCCATCGATCGCAAGCGCTTAATACAGACATGTGAAATTACAGTACACAGCTTTTGGCGTCTTGGACTATTTCTTTCCAAAACTGCTTCGATTGCTCAACCGGTGCCATCTTTCTGACTGAAGAAGTTATCAAGCACGCTCTCGAAACCCGCTCGACCTCGAAGTGCATTTTGTCTGAAGCGATCAATTGTGAAAGACTCCATTGCATTGTTTGCGAATCGACTCAGCGCTCCGTAGGCAGAGATTTTTGCATCTTGTTTGAAAACAGTACGCCGCGATGGATTTTGGGGGTGAGGGATATACTGAACAACCTCCTGCACAGACATAATATTTGAGAATGTAAGGTTCGTTGACGTGAGCTTCAGTGTCTGTTCTTTGAGATTCACTTCGCTGACTTCACGAACATAGGAATCCTCTGTGCCTCCCACGAGCTTCACGATCCATCGGGGAGCAGCTTGACGGCAAGTTATGAGTCGTTCTATCCGTAGCATTCCTGAGACACAATCATACTCTTTCCTGAGAGTGTCTACAGCTACAACATGATCGGCCTTCTCATTCGGATATTTGCGCCAATGTGCAGCAGAGACCTGCTCCCAAGGGTATTCGAAAACGCAAGAGTTTTCAAATATCTTCATACAGTACAGATTTCACTCTCGCCAGCAACGATTCTGAAGAATTTTATATACTCGCGTCGAAAATGTCTGATGGCTAGCTGCTCGTTACTTCAGCTCTAGCTTTGCACAATTGTAAGGTGGTCGTGTGATCTCTGTCTGGATCTAGCAAGTCGATAAAGTGCGCAGCCTGCGACAAATGTAAGTGATGTGAGAACTGATGGTGCCGCTGTAAGCTTTAGGTGATAAGCAGTTCGCTCCTGAAGTCTTTATTTAGTGTAAGTAGAGTAGAACTTTAAAAACGATCTTTCCGTCACGGAAATGAATGCCTTCCTCACGAGTGAAGCACAAGCTGAAACTGGACACGTGCACAATTATCGGGCGCAACTCCCTTGTTCGAGTCATCAATGATAATGCATGCATGTTAAGTTAACCTTTACAATTTCCAGAACACCACTCACTAAAGAGATCAGACTTTTATAGCGTTAATTAATCGATAAGAATATACACATAGAAACGAAGGAATACTTGAGGACGAGAAAGTGAAAGCAGGAACACATTAGCGCTAGCAACTGACACAGCAGCCACCCGGACGGTCAAAGTCACTGAGCGTTTCACACAAAATCAACCTAGTCGTTACTGCTGATACTACCACGGCAGTATACAACTGATAAATATCAGTTTGGTGTAGCAGCTTGATTTCTTCAAGCTACATTCTGATCTTAAACCTTGAGTATAAGCCTTAAGAACCACTCATGAGATCTGTTGCCCATGTCGGTTTCGGTTGCGGAAAACCCTTAGAGACGATCGTAGTACACAAATCTATCAAGGCTATTGGTGCATGGAGTCGGTTTTCCTATGGTCACGGCTCAAAATCAGTTCGCTTCTCCTCTTCCTCTCCGGTCAGTGCTAATAGATATACCCGGGCTCCAATCACAAGCAGCCGACAACTCCCTAGAGATGACCGCTCGACCAGATACAAAGTGCTTGCTTATACAGCTTTGGGCTCCGTGCTTGCAGCTTCAGCCTTGGTAGCATTCAATCATCAAAAATCGAGCTCGAGCATTACTCACTCAACGCTTGTAAGGCGGTAATATATTGTGACTTCACATCATACTGATAAGTAGTATGCTGTTCGCCGTGATCCTATTGCTCTTCAAGCTCTTGGTCCTAAAATCGCCTACAGAGATTACTGGCCATGGATATCCGGCGAAATCAATCAGATCAAGGGAAATATTGACTTCAGCTACGCGGTAAAAGGAGATAAGAATGAGGTAAATAGGACTCTGCCCATGATGCTTAACTGATTTTGGTAGGGCATTCTACATTTCAGATGTGTCCGAGAGCACAAAAATTCGCAAGATTGGTAAGCAAGCTAATATTTTTCTCGAGGGATCTTTTCTAACGACTTAGGTTCATCCTTGATTGGTCTCTGACTATGCCTGACGGACAAATCTTACAGCTCACAAGAGACGAGGCAGTAATGTAGCTACTCACTCCAGCTATGCTCGTCTGTATCGCTGTACCTTTACGTTAGCCGCGTCTGCATCGGCATGCACCTAGACTGCATAAAGTAATGAACAGGCCACTTCAAGTAGCTATGCCATGTAATAGAGTGCAAATCCCAGCTACCTGGATACCATCGACTCCGTGCAATGTCTGTAGATCCACATTTTCTTGCCTGAGATTTTCATTTCCATGAGTGATAAGCACCAAACCCGACTGTTTGATAGTGGCAATTAAAGCTGGTGCATGCACAGATACTTCTGCATCTATGATGACGCCTAGAAGATTGTTCAGTTTGGCGAATTTGACTGCAGATTTGAGTGATGCACAGCGTCGATCACTGTCAATCACTGCCAAACCATGTGGGCTTTTATAACGAGTATCATTTCCAACAAATTGCGAATTCGTTACATCGGCAGGGCCTAAGCTCAAAGCTAGGAAGACAGGATCTGAAATATTAATCACGACTCGTGATGGTACAGTGATCACTTACAGTTAGGTTGTTTCCAGTTGAGAGCAGTACATATAGTGCTATTACTCGAAGAGAAGAACATCGAGCGAGACCCGCTTTGTTCCATATTCTTCAGGTTCTCCGCATGATGAAAGACCGTGGAGAGAACGGAATCGATAGTAACATTCACTTCTGGGAAAGTTCGAATACCGAGATACCGTCTCTCACTTGTGGTCGGCAGCAGGACTTGTAGATGTAGTTTAAGTTCAGGCTGGAGAACAGCCAAGAATTCAGACAGTCGTAGACATGATGAAGCAACAATCTGTTGTACGATTCGACCTTCTTTTGCAACTTTTAGGGTTTGAATCACATCTCTTCTTTCTTTTTCTGAACCACATAAGGAGTCGATGTCGCAGGCATTGACTTCACATATTGCTAAGGGTATTGGGGTACTTGGAAGTCTCCAAGTTGGAAATACGAAAGGTATGCCATCATTCGATACTTGTATAGGCACCCACAAATACTGACCAGAGAGCGACGACTCAGTGACAAGATGCTGAGGTTGAACTTGAAATCCAGTTCTTACCGCTGCTATCGTTTGTGTGCTTTTCCAATAAGTATCAATTCTCGAGTGGATATCGAACTGCACTCCTGCAAAAGGCTTGATTAAGGTAAATTCGAAAGAAATCTGACCTATTGACTGTAATCTGGGATCCAGTAACGGAATAACACAGATATTACCATGCACCCGCGAAGCATTGATATTCTCAAAAAGATTTGGCGGAGCAACGCCTTTGGCTATTACTTTGCTACCATATGTTGGGTATATCTCAAATTCGAGGCACAGGTCGTGCAAATCATCCGCCTGAAATGTGAACGATTCCGCATCGTCAATGATAGGCAAGGAAACTGTGTATGGTATGAGTTCCGACATATTTGTTCTCTTAGTTGATTTCAAAGATATGGTCAATTTCGCTGAGGAAAATAGAGTCTCGTCAAGGTACCACGCAACCGGCGATTTCTTGCTGACAGACTCTGTTAGGCTGATTTGTAAAAATGTAGTCTTTTCCAAATAGTTGTGGCCATACGATCGCACCGGGAGTATTCTATCAGCATGAGTAAAACTTCAGGAAACAATTCTGGAGACGGCACGGACGGCGGTGGAAGCAACAATGATGGTATGCCATCATCATCACCAAACTTATCAGGGATGTCAATCGAATTGTTGTGTAGCGGAACCGTCAATCTGGCACTGCTTTCAGTGCTACCAAAAGCTCCGCCAGCATCGAGCAGGACTTGAAGTGCGGCTTTATGACCTTCCCAGGCTGCGAAGTAGGTTGGTGAGTGATGATCTTCATCACGAACATCTACACGTCCTCCGCATTCTATAAGTTCACGTAAGACGCCGACATGCCCCTCACTGGCGGCAAAAAAGACCGGACTCCATCCACTGAATTTATCGCGCGCTTCGAGATCTGCGTTGTACTTACACAAGAGCTTGACGAGTCCTAGATGTCCTGCTCTAGCGACAAGATGCAACGGCAACAGACCTTCTGCGTTGTACAGCATTTTGGCACGATTTTTGAGCAGCAATTCCGCTATTTCAACATGTCCTCGCGAACATGCCATGGAGAGTGGAATGTAATCTGTATCAGACTTTGGATCTATGTCTGCACCATACTGTAGCAACAACTTCACAATATTCAGGTTCCCTTGGATGATGGCATATTGTAATGGAGAAGAGATATTGTGGTCCAGAACGTTCACTGGAGCAGAATGCTGAAGAAGCAAAGAAACTACATCTTCCATGCTCGTAGAGTTCAGACATGCATAATGAAGAGCAGTGCGTCCGTATACATCCGTGGTAGCCAAATCTGAATGGGCATCTAGACACAGCCGCACCTGGTAGGATCGACCACTTAGTACGGCTTCATGTATGCAGATTCGACCACTTATTTCATCTTCTTGGGCAAAGTCTATGAGACCAGAATCGATCAAAAATTCGAGGTTACTAGCCACAGGTTCTGACAAGGCTTGCATGAAGATCCGAGTCAACCGTATTCCAGCACTTTTTGGTGAAGTAGCGACGAGACGAGAAACGATGTCCTTCAGCGCCCGGGAGTCACCTTTGATGACTGCCTTGAGTATCTCAGTATCTAGATCGTCGTCTGCACGAATCGCAAGAGCTCGCAGATCCGGCGACATTTTGCCTTCGACATCGGAGGTAGTTTTGTCTCCACTAGCAAACGCCTCGAGGTCTAAGAGGATCGCAGTTGCAGTATCCACCAGGTTTGAAAGAATTTCCCGATCGAACACTGGCTGAATCTCTATCCTTCTGGACAAGTACAGCTCCTTAGTGTGAGACTTGCTTCTTTTGTCCCACTTCTTTAGAGCTTTATAGAATCCGGTAGCGTTCAACTCCACATATTGCTTCTCGGTCAGATGGGTTTGGGTCGAGTAGGAAGTGGGCGTACCTGTAATTTGTTGAGCTCGCGCTCGAACTGTTGGAATCCTTCCTGAAGTACTAGGAAATTTGCGGAAGATCTGAACTCAGAACGATTTCCGACTTGTAAGAGCTTGCGTTTATCCACCAGGGTGGTTAACCGATTCCGTAGCTCTGCTTCTTTCTGTAGATAAAAAGTGTTCACTTTATCAAGCTCACGTTCCTCGAGAATCGTCAGTCCAAGCGATACAGTTGGTACATGTCATACCAATTTGAAGAAGAAAGTAGCCTTGTTGGCCTGAAGCCTGGTTTGTTGTCTACCATTGTCGTCCAGAAGTGTCTCGTTTTCGGATCCAGCTGCTAAAGATTTGATAACCTTCTTGAGAGCTTTGTAATTGATATAACTGTTGTGTGAGTCGGTTTCAGTAGTTTGCGGTAGGAAACCTTACTAGGCACTATATTCCGGCAGTTGCTGAGAAAGAATGGTCTTTCCAAACTGCGCCTATTAAAATGATGCTCACCACAATCAATCAGTCAATCAATCACCTTCATGGCAACGGCGCTCTAAGTTCTCATGTAGCCAAAGAATAGAGGAGCCAAGCTCTTGCACAAACGGGCGGGAAGATATGTCCACAGGAGAAGTTGTTGAACCTATATTTTGCGTTAAGGTTTACCGCATTAAGACAATCGATATCTCAGGCAGCGAGGGCTATGAGCATTTGCATCATGAAACTGAGGTTGCATAAACTCCTTCTAAATTTCCAATTGCCTGGTCTGGATGACAGAGGCATTCTATATGCAGCCGCTCTTGCCGCTTCATGCGCCCACGTACCCGATTTGACGCCCAGCAAATTCGAGCTCTGGCAACCCACTTCGCGGGAAAGGTCGGACACGTGGTGGAGTTCTCAATGTAACTCAAGTACTGTATTTATAAGTGGGATGCCTTCAATCAAAAGAAGGTCTCGTTTCATGTGGCTCATCGACCACGACTCAGTTGTCTGGTGTTCATAAATTAAGTACAGTGTATATGCATAAGTAAGGATGATTCGGAACCTCTCTACCAGTCATCATCAGAGTCTTCAACGAGAATCCTCATGTTGCGTCTCTGTCGCGGCACCTGAGCGGTAACCAATTCAGAGGACATTGCTGGTTCTTCATCATCAAAACCATAGAACTCAGCTTCTGACGAGAGCTCCGAGCGTGGATACCCATTCTCAATATGTTCATCGCCGTCGATATCATCGTCCCTAATATCATCGTCATCGCCCATATCATTCCGTCTATTTCTCACCTCGATGTCGGATGCAGTGAGCGTAGACACACTATCAGAGCTTTCAATGGTCTCACCTGCTTGTTCATCCTGGAATACCATATCTTCCCTTTGTTCTTGATTGGTCCTTTCTAACGCGTCCATATCTGAAAGAACAATATCTTGATTGTCACTTTCATCCGACGAAATGATGATATGATGTCCACGTCGTTGTAGATGTAAATTATCACTTGACGTGACAGATAACGACTCTGTTGTGTCTGATGTGGCGTCAGGTATTGTATTGCCATCCATGGAATCACTTTCATCGGGAGCGATGAATGAGTCGTTGAGATCATAAGTATCGTCTGAAGCCTGACTGTGCTCAGAACTGGTCACATAATCATCAAGATCGATAGCACTTTCAGACAACTGATCGTCATAGCTGAAAGTGAAACCACAGTGCCTTGACAATGAGTTTATATCGTTGCAACATCTGTAGAACCTTACGTGCATTCTGGGCCTTCAATTTCCCAATGGCATCTGATGCAACGCATCACATGATCCTCGTTGTCACGTAAACGACCTCCAAAGGTAGCCACAGTATTGTCCTCGAACAATCCAGGGAACGAATTTTCATAATGCGAACCCAGTAAAGAATCCTTCTCCTTGTAATGACTGCCAGTAGCGAGCATATCACTTTGACCTCCAGCTTGGACTTCTTTGTCACGAACCAGGATTTCATAAATTTCTCTCATGCCATAGACAAGAACGGGTTTCTGTCTGATTCGACTGCGGCAAGTGGGGCATGTCTTATGAGATCTGAGCCATTCATAAGCACAATTGTAGCAGAATGTGTGGCCACAACTGAGAACAAATGGTGAGCTCATCAGCTCGCTACAAATTTGACATTGCAGAATTCTGTGAATAGCATCTACACCGATGGTCATATCTTCCATTGCAATTGACCACGGACCAGACCAAGTTGAATGCTTGCTCTGTAAAATTTATCAAAGTGAAAAATCCCGACACGCTGCTAGACTCAAGAGGCGCCGACTTTTTTCCTCAAAAAGAGACTGATGGCTAACGCCCGCGTTTTATGACAGAACGTGAGCCGGCGCTACACCCAAGTGGATATCTAAGTCAAGGAAGAGTGCATAGAGGGCGTGCGCAATACTCCTTTGCGCGTTGCCGTTTGGATGATGAAATTCCAACATTAATGCGCGCAGACAATAAATTAGAATCGCGCTCTTTTCTACGAACAGCCAATATATCTACGCTCAACCTTCGTCATCTCGAAAGTCGTCATCACAATGTTTTCTGTTTTGTGTCGTTCTATCATGCTAAGCGAGATAACATAGCATCGCTTGCGTCAACAATCATGTCATGGATTGATTGATGACTGTTGAAGCTGTAATTGCTTGACTCTAAAATATCAAGAATTCAGCGTGCAGTGAGACTGATTAGATCAGGCAAAAGGAAGCAAGTCAATAGGCGGCGGAACAATTAAGATGACAAGAGCTTAGACACAACTTTTACACACCTTCCCATCGCACAGCTACACAGAATAATCATCATTTTGTGGTCAAACCCCTGCCATCGGACGATCAAACTCCAGGCAACGGATAAGCAAAATTGGCTAGGCGTTGCAATGGTTGAGACAATCGGTCACACGCTTCTGTAGCAGGAGATGAGCTTGTAAGACGCATGTAAGATTTGAACACCCTGGCTTCCATCATCGACCCTATCTATAAGCAACAAGCTTAGCTGCAAAGGACAGACTTGACCGATACGCAGACAACTGTACTGCAGGTAAGGCACTTCGGCGAAAGGCGAGACATGCCGCGAGAGACGCTCCACGAGTATAATGATGCGTGCATATTAGCAGTGGCGTGTCAGCGGCAGATTATATATATAAAACCTACACGAGCCAAAAGTCAACGACTAGAGTGATTTGTGCCGAGGAACGTGGTCTGAAACTACAAGCAGTCTGGCTTTCAGAAATGACTTTCACACTTATTGTACATGAGTGGATGTTTCGTCAATCTCCGAAGATGGTTAGAGTATGATAAGACAGGTCCAGATAGTACATTGCGAGGCCCTTGGGAGTGAAGTTCAGCCCAAAGGGTTGGGAATCCTTCCTTCGAATACAGAAAGGTATCAATTACTTTACCCGCGGTATGAATAAGTACTCGATCGCGAAGCCGGGTTTACGGCATCGAGTGGTGGAGATCCCTTGCCTGGGGAAAACAGTCCTCTATCCCGACCATTAGATCCTTCATTGATTGAATCCAGATCGTCCATATAACCGAGCGCGGGTATTGTAGGGGTTTCGAGCTGTGCTAGACCAGAAGAGAAGACACCCGGATTTTGTGGTACGGTATGAGTTCCAGCTTCGCCGATTCCATTGCGAGTCGTTTGCTGTCCTGACATTGTATTTGCCGTCATCTGCCTGGTTATGTTTGTGGGCTGCCAGCCTCGATATGCATCGGACGGTCCTGAACCCCGTGTGCCATATTGAGATGTTCCATATTGTGTGGTTACGGCAGGAACAAAAGCATTTTCATTTGGGTTGAAGGCATATTGATCATGCTCCTCCCTTCTCTGCGCAAGCGTGGTACGATTACGTTTTCGTCTTCGCCAAAGGAAGATTCCAAGCACGACAAGCGCGGCGACAACAACAACAGGGCTATTACATCAGCACGGTTTTCATTTTTTTCAAGTCTCGACAGTGCTTACATGGCGACAGCGATCGCAATGGTTCCTCCGGTGCCCAGCCCTGAACTAGAAGAGTGGTTGGCCGATGTGACTGGAACACTGCTTGCAGATGGTGTGGCCGATGTTGTAGCACTGAATGCGCTCGGAGTGTATTGTACAGTGGAGTAGGCCGTGACGACAACTGGAGTGGCAGTTTGCCCGGTAGTATCTTGCTGAGAAGTGACAGTAACAATAATGACTGTTGAAGGTGAGCGGGATGTCCTGCGATGCGCGATTGAAATTACCTGATTGTGTGTTGGCAGTGTTGCCCGCCGGAACGGTCGTCAAATTATCTGACATCCGTTGTAAGATTCTCGGAGTCCTTTGGGTGATGAACAGCTAGCCAAGCGCCTTGTATGTTTAAAATGAGATTGAAGGAGAATAGACGGAACAAGGACTCCGGCCTCTAGACGGTCTTGCGAGGACTCGTACACCTAAGGCAAATCCCTCGACTCGCGAGCACTTCAGACAATCAGGTCAGGAAGCACTGTGTCTCGGTGTCAGATGTATTGAAGGACGGAATCAGAGAAATGAAAGTGCACCGCGAGTTTTAGCTCGCGAAGTTGGAGTGAGAACGGGACACTAGAATCATTCAACCCGGCTGCGCCGCAATTCAAGCGGCACCCATGTGCATCTGCATGTTTCACAAACACATCGGAGCTTACTTGGGTCAATGCACATGACAATGAATAAGTCAGCGAAACCCTGCGACTGGAGATACAAGGATGATAATATACGCGACCAGAATTAATAAACTTGAACAGGAGACGAAATGCAAATCTCCCAAATATCCTTTATCCACGATTCATCGTGTTCCCAATTCCTTTCGGGTTCTCCTCCGTAAATTCATCCCAATGTATGGCTTTTTTTCGTTCGAGCTCGAGCGTACATTCGTCGTCTTCGTTATGTTTGACTACCCCTGTCGAACGCTTCTCAGGCTGATCTAACAAGCCTCCACGTGCTCTCTCAAGGTCCAGATATTCATCAACTGACATTGTTGGGAGACTATGGTCTGGTCGAAAGACATTCTTTTGGAGACCTTCTCGGTGACTTGTGATAACGAAAGGTGAAAGAATCTATTGAGTTAGCTATGAATGGCTGATACGTAGCATTTCTCACCTTTCCATTCGCATCTAAAGGAGATTGCTTCAAATCCAGGCGCCAATTATCCGCTGTTGCGCGTTGCGGCTGTAGCACATCGTCGGCTCCATTCCGATCTTGTTTCAGTACTATGTGGCTCAACATAGCCATTTCTAAATTGATGGACGTGATCTCCTGTGATGATTTCGAGATACAGAAAGAAATCGAGCACAGAATTCTCGCTCTACTAGATTCCTCATCTGTCGAAGCATTTGATGCATACTTCAGCATTTCGTCTTGAAGATATTTGTCTCGTCTGAAGCGTTGAATCTTTCGCTGACGTATATCCGCAGGGGTGGCGGGGCCTTCGCTTGTTGGAACATCGTTAAGTGCTACATCGACAGTGTGCATATCCTCCACCGTTACCAGCCGGTAGTCTCTACATCTTTGCAGAAAGGCCTTGTGATGTTTCATAGCCCTCGTCAGATTTTCTGCTCTATGAGCTTGAATATGATTGTCTTGATAGAGGTTGCCTAGATTATGCTCAATAATTAGATAGCGTAGCTCTGATGTGGCTATATCTTCTACACTTTCATTGTTACTGAATAACGAGAGACGCATCAATAGCTGATTTGCCACAGAATAAGCACTGATAGCTTTTTCCAAAGACTGGTGTGTTAGCCGCGAGTATTAGATGCTCAGAGACTCTTGTCCTACCGCATGAGAACGCGTTAGGTCATATGTGTTTCGATGTTTTTCGCCCATATCGAACCATTCCCTTAAAGACATCCCTAGTTGTGAGAACAGCCTCGTGACAAGGAAGAGAGATGTCGCAGTCAGTCGTCAAAGCCGATGCAAGACATCATCCCTTGAACTGGCACTGTGACATCAGAATGAGCACAGGCGTCCGAAATGACGATGCCAAACGTAAGGACAGACAGTACTTGTGCACGATAATATTATGAAGCTTTCGGTACATCTACGGACTTAGTAATCTCGCACAACGGTTGTGCTGGTGAATCTTCTGAGGAGCTCCTGAACGGATCGTGGAACTGTCGTTAGTTTACTCTTGTCGGTATTATCTTTGATCTGGCGTAGCATACGTGAGGCAGCTTGTGTGGTCCACAGACCTTGTCTTCCTCTTGTTGAGGACAGGTTGTCTACCAAAGGTCTTTGTGGCTTGATTCTTGGACGCCAGCTACTACGCTGCAGCCGGTCTTTGCAGAACTTGCTACTAGAGGACACAAAAGAGCGACGTTTTCCGTCTGTGGCGAAGAAGGATTCTATAAGACTGGCTTCCCAGAAGCCACATATCGTTACAGATGGAGGCTGTTTTAAACTTCGATTCGGAACTAGATGTGGGACTTCTGGATAGAATTGTTCAGACTTTTTATACTGCGTCTGGTACAGAGGTATTTCCATCCCAAAATGCCGTAACAATAATTGACAGACCTTAGCAAAGGCAAGCGCAAACTATTCTGACACAGTTCCAAGAGCATCCAAATGCTTGGACGCGAGTGGACGCCATTCTAGAAGGATCGTCGAATCCACAAACCAAGTGTATGCATCTTTCTTGATCATAACGAATCATGTCTAATAGCATAGTTATTGCACTGAGTGTTCTGGATAAACTGATCACGACACGGTGGAAAATTTTACCCAAGGAGCAATGTCAGGGAATAAGAAACTATATAGTCTCTGTCATGATAAACACATCAAGTGACGACGCGATCATGCTCAAGCAGCGAACATACTTGAATAAACTCAATCTGACACTGGTGGCGGTGAGTTTCTTAAAGTCAGCGCTGTACACTACTAATAGTGCAAGATCCTCAAGCAAGATTGGCCGCGGAACTGGCCAACCTTCATATCTGAGATTGTTCAGGCCAGTAAGACGAATTTATCATTGTGCGAAAATAATATGGCTGTGCTTAAACTTCTATCAGAGGAGATTTTCGATTTCAGCGCGGAACAGATGACACAACAGAAAACTAAAAATCTGATGAACCAAATGTGCGGGGAGTTTTCCGAAATCTTCCAGCTGTGCTCTGAAGTACTGGAGAAGGCACAAAAGCCCAGTCTGATTAAGGCGACCCTGGAGACACTTCTGCGATTTCTCAACTGGATTCCCTTAGGTTTTATTTTCGAAACAACAATCATCGAGACTTTACGGAGCAGATTTTTGGAAATTCCTGATTTCAGGAACGTTACTCTCAAGTGTTTGACTGAAATTGCAGGTTTACAGGTATCTGAGCAGTATGACTCGAAATTCATCGAGATGCTGACTACCGTGATGCCGTCCATCAGTAATTTCATTCCGCTGAGTACCAATTTCAAAGAAGCTTACGAAAATGCTGGGTCTCAAGATCAAGATCTGATTCAAAACCTAGCACTATTCTTATCAACGTTCTTATCTACGCATGTCCGTCTCGTTGAGAATCAGGCGAATCGTGAGGTCCTCCTCAGTGCACACTTTTATCTTGTTAAGATCTCAACTGTCGAAGAACGCGAAATTTTCAAGATCTGTCTTGAATACTGGTCAAAATTGGTATCGGAACTGTATGAAGAGATTCAGCAATTGCCTATAACAGATATGAATCCTTTAATGAGCCTCAATCTATCTGCCGGTCTGTCCAATGGTGGTGCAGCGCATCCCAATCTTCTTGCAAACATGCCGTTAAGAAAACACATGTACTCGGAAGTTTTGTCGAACTTGCGAGTTGTGATGATTGAGAAAATGGTCCGCCCCGAAGAAGTAATGATTGTCGAGAACGACGAAGGCGAAATTGTAAGGGAATTTGTCAAGGAGTCAGACACAATCACTCTCTATAAAAGTATGAGGGAGTGTCTAGTGTACTTAACGCATCTAGACGTGATAGACACGGAAATGATCATGTCTGAGAAGCTGGCACGACAAGTTGATGAAAGCGAATGGTCGTGGAATAATCTGAATACATTGTGCTGGGCGATTGGGTCCATCTCCGGAGCCATGAACGAGGAAACGGAAAAAAGATTCCTTGTGACGGTGATCAAAGACCTCCTTGGGTTGACGGAGATGAAGCGTGGGAAGGACAACAAGGCCGTTTGTGCTTCAAATATCATGTACATCGTTGGCCAATATCCTCGATTCCTCAAAGCACACTGGAAATTCTTGAAAACTGTGGTCAATAAATTATTCGAATTTATGCATGAAACTCACGAAGGTGTCCAGGATATGGCTTGCGATACATTTATAAAGATTGCCCAAAAATGCAAACGTCATTTTGTTGCACAACAGACTGGGGAACACGAACCATTCATCGATGAGATCGTGCGCAATTTGCATAAGATTACGTGCGATCTAGCTCCACAACAAGTTCATACCTTCTATGAGGCCTGTGGTCATATGATCTCCGCCCAACCTCAAAAACAGATACAGGAACGACTCATAGCAGATCTGATGTTCTTACCCAATTCTGCGTGGGATAACATAATTCTCCAGGCGGGTCAAAATGTCAGTGTGTTGAATGACAACGAAATGATCAAATTGCTGGGCAATGTTCTGAAGACCAATGTGTCCGCTTGCTCTTCAATCGGTGGATATTTCTATCCACAGATCGCAAGGATTTATATGGACCTGCTTGGTTTGTACAGGGCTGTAAGCGAGGTTATCTCAGACACAGTGGCGACTCAGGGAAACATCGCTACCAAGACGCCACGAGTTCGAACTCTAAGGACAGTCAAAAAGGAGATTTTAAAGCTTATTGAGGCATATGTAGCGTGCGCTGATGATCTCGAAGCAGTATACAACAACTTGATACCACCATTATTGGAAGCTGTACTGACAGATTACAACCGAAACGTACCGGATGCCCGTGATGCCGAAGTGTTGAATATGATGTCAGCGATTGTAACACGACTGGGCGGTCTGATAACGGAAAGGGTTCCAGCGATAATGGACGCTGTCTTTGAGTGTACGCTAAACATGATCAACAAGGACTTTTCAGAGTTTCCCGAGCATCGAGTGGCATTCTTCCAATTGATAAGAGCAATTAATCTAAACTGCTTTGGTGCTTTATTATCACTCTCACCTCAGAAGTTCAAGTTAGCTATCGACAGTCTCTGCTGGGCATTCAAACATACAATGCGTGATATTGCCGAGACTGGACTCAACATCTGCCTCGAGCTCATCAACAATGTCTCGAGTGCTGATCAGAATGTGGCCAATGCATTTTATCAATCTTTCTTCCTGTCGTTGTTGCAAGATATCTTCTTTGTACTGACCGATAGTGATCACAAATCTGGTTTCCGCATGCAGAGTGTGATACTAGCGAGGCTGTTTGGCCTCGTGGAATCGGGCTCAATAAAAGTCCCGTTGTATACCCCTCAGCAAGTAGGGAATGCCACAGTAACCAATGCGACTTTCCTTCGAGATTATGTGGTCAATCTATTACAAAGCGCTTTTCCACATCTGCAGGTGTAAGTTGATCAAGTCGCAATAAGAACCTCACTAATCAGATAGTATTCAAATCCAACAATTCGTCCAAGGCTTGTTCTCCTTCGTTCAAGATCTGCCAAAATTCAAATTGAATCTTCGCGATTTTCTGATCAATATAAAGGAATTTGCTGGAGAAGATGATGTCGAGCTGTTTCAGGAGGAACGCGAATTAGAAGTTGAACAGCGACAAAGACTCGAGAAGGAGAAGGCGCTGCAGGTCCCTGGTTTGCTCAAACCTTCACAAAGGACTGACGACGATGACGAAGAATTGTGAGATTTGTCAAGCAGATTTCATTTTTGTTTCGGTTCTACGCTTGCATGTTCATGATTGCTAGCGATCGGCTTATGGGACCATCTCTGATGGTTGTATTCGCATTCTTAGTACAAAAGTACTTGTTCTAGACATCTATACACCATCACGGCGTTGCTCCAAAATGCCCTTTCAGCAGCAATATACGTGCCGTTCCTTCTGATCCTTGAATTCCTGTATTCACATCTGAATTGTGTTTACCCATTACTTCTGCTACCGGGGGACATAGGGTGCAATGGTCATATTCGACTAGAACAAACATAGAATGACCATGCCGCAGCCGTATATAGCAGAATACCTAACTACGAATCCAAAAATGCACGTACTGTGACGCTACAGAAACACCACGCTAAAAGTAAACACTTCTCAGCACTTGGAGAGATCAAGGCACTAATCATAGGCAAATTCTTGTGCCAATTTATGGAGCGCACTGTAGTTCTACAGGACGCCGATCAAGACTATCCCTCGAGTCATGTCAAGCGGTAGATGAAGCTGTCGCAGACATATGTCTGATCACTATAATGCGGGATATGTAGCAAGCATATATACAGTACTCTTGAATTTGTTTGTCAAGTAATAACGCACGGCTAGCCGACGTAGCACCACTGTATTTCATGTGCTGCACAAATCGTTCCCCGACCAGAACTTCCAGTGTGCTTCGCAAGACTACTTGGCTACACCAAACCCGGGTTCAAGTACGTCAACATGTCTCGTACCATTGTTATACCAGCAAGAGCCAAACACATCGTAACAGTCATATTTGTACACGGTTTAGGGGACAGCGGTGCAGGCTGGAGCTTTTTGCCAGAACTCTACGCCGCGCAAGGTCGTCTGGACAGCGTCAAATGGATACTGCCAAATGCTCCTAATACCGCCGTGACTATCAATGGCGGCATGAAAATGCCCAGTTGGTATGATATCAAATCGCTTGCGGATATTGACCAAGTAAGAATTCTTCTGAACTGTTCGAAGCGCCAGACTGATAAGTCTGCGGGTTGAGGACGAACAAGGAATGCTCAACTCAGTCAAAATACTACACGAGCTCGTTGATAAGGAGACATCAAATGGAGTCTTGGCGGAGAAGATGTACAGTGCTGTCTAAAGAGCACGCATTACGAAAACTGATGGTATCTAGTATAATCGCGTAAGTGTGTGATGTTCACCGGAACGTTCTAATATGCCAGCGGATTCTCACAAGGCGCTGCCATGAGCCTTTTGTCAGGTCTAATGTACCCGAAAACTTTGGGCGCAATTGTGGGACTGAGTGGTTACCTACCGCTAAGAAACAAGTTATCAGACTACAGAACGGAAGCAAATGCCCAAACACCAATTTGGCTTGGGCACGGCACCTCCGACCCTGTTGTCAATTGCAAGGTAAAGACATTCAGCATGATGAACCACACGTTATTGATAGTCGTCAGTTTGGACGGATGACGGCACAAGCACTGAAAACGATGGGAATGCAAGTGTCTTGGAACGAATACCCAGGCATTGGTCATACGGCTGATCCTAAGGAGATTGCAGATTTAGGCAGTTTCCTGCAGCAATTTGCGCGCTAATCGTTGGCGGAAAGTATTGCATTAGCAGGATACAGTAAATAACCTGCTGATATCAGCAGTCAAGTTCTAATAGCTCGATCATCTCTTGTATGGCTTCGGATCCACCAGTAGATATTTCTTGAATGTTTTTGCTTTTCAAAGCGTCTAATTCCGTCACGCCTTGTGTATCGCACTCGGCAATCGCAGCCAGACAAGCGATGGCAAAATCATCCTCGATACCATCGCACAGGATGAGTATATTCCAGATGGCTTTCATGCCAATCTCTACGACCGTTATATTCGTCGACAGAGGTGCATTGGATATCATATCTAATTTGTCATGCCTGCGAAGTAGCATGATCACATCGGAACGTAAATCTGAAATTGCTAATGCATTGCAGATCAATTTTAGCAGCAAAATCCAGGACTTTGGCGTGGCCTTGTCCTCAGAGACAGAGCTGGAGAAAAGAATATCAAGGAGGTCTAAAGAGTGTGCTCGCAGCTCGCTGGCGAAATCTTGATTGGCCATTAATATACGAACCACATCGATGCCCGGGTAGATCGCCGTAAATGGTCCTTCTTTCAGATATTCCAGGAGAAAACCATACAAGTCGGATACGTGCTTAGCAGCATATGGCTTTCTGCTAAGCAGAGCTTCTGTGTACTGCATAAGCTTCTGTCGTTCATTGTCGCTTCTGCCAAGGCTTCTAGCTGAGCCGTCCATGTTACCGAAGAGTTTCAAGAGAGTTGGACTGTTAAGAAACATATAGGCTTCATGTGTTCGATCTACTCGTTGACCAGATGTGGGTCCGTCGATAGGCATTTCCACGCGCGTCTCTGCAGAATCTGTCAAAGCACGGCCACCGGTGTTATACATGGCATCAATCTGAGGTCGGAGCATTATGCCGAGTGGCGTGCTTAGAAAATCACTTGGAAGTGACAAAATCTCTGGGTCGAGTCGCTGTCTCAGAAGAAATTGAAGTGCAGCATCGGAAAATGTATTACAATTGTGCTGCAGCAAATGGTACGTTCCGACCCCATAGTCTGAGGCACATTCTTGAAGGAACTTTTGCCACGATTCTCTACTGATATCGCACTTTCCAACCAATCTTCGTTCGATAGGTGTGCCATACGGAGACTGACCTGGGAGACTCGATTCGATTCCACTTCCTCCGAAAAAGTATTCCCGATCATGAACAACGATTGCAGTATGGTGTATAGCTTTGAAAAGCCGCCCCGTCAACTGCACACTGATCTGTGCTGCTAGTCCATTGGAGAGGTCATATACGTATAAATACACCTCAAACATGTGCACCATCTAAAGGATCGGATTCGCCTGCAGTCGTAGTGCTAGAGTAGTGGTTCAGCTGTGAAAATTGCGTGTGCGTTTACAACAGAAACCCATGGATATTTATTGTGGAGCCGCTGTTACAGAGAAATTGTTGAGATTGAGCGATTCGTCGGCAGGGGAAAGCGTCCACAAAGCCGGCGCTTTACTAGTTTCGGGTCTGAGGCGGTTTATGGAAACATCTGGAGCCATACACAGACAGCGAACGCTCTTTGACTCTCTGTAAGAAGAAAATCAATGAAAAGGTTTCTGATGTCACGATGAAAGGAGTAGATGATACTGACCGAGATAATAACTTGGATCAGGGAGCTAGAAATCATCAGATTAAACTACTCTTCGAAGAGGTTTCCTCTTTCCACAGTTCTGCAGCAGTATTCCATGTAATGGTGCCTGCTGTGCAGCATCCGGTCGAGCCAATGAATCTCAGACAGGCAATGATGAAGAGATGTCGGTCTTCAGAGTCACCCTTGTTCCGGACTCCATTCAGTGCCAAAGGCCGAGCTGATCCCGACTCGAGTTGCCTCAACAATCAACATGGCCAGCTTGAAAGTCATCATTGGATCGCGGCAAACATTGAGAGCATATAACGACGATTCGCGACCGGTCTCACACCGTCTATGACAGAATCGGAAGCTTACAGCTAGAATTTAGAGGCCAAGCAAAATGCTCGAGACTTGTAGCCGTAACTGCACGCTTTCATTCGACAGGCGAGTGAAGCCTAGAACCAGCAGTCTCAAGTCGGAGTCCCGATCTACCACCAGTCCCGTCATTCTCTGCAAGCATTGTATACTCAGTGTCATCTGGGCCATATGTCCACTTGGAGCTTTTATTTTGCACAAAACTTTCGTAATCCCACAGGGCGTCAAGTGTTTGAGTGTCGTCAAGAAGTACATATACTTGACAGGGAACTATCTCACCGGTAGCAATAATTCGAACCTGTGCTGGAACTCTTTCATATTCATCCCCTTCGAAGAGATCGAGTCGTGCAAGTTGTTCCTTGGTGATATTGTATACTAGCATGCCAGACACTTGTGCACCAGCACGCTTGATGATACCAGGATAGTCAAGACCAGTAAGCTGCAAGCGGACGTGCCCATCGAGGATCGCGGGAATATGCTTGTGCTCTGTGCTAGCTGTGACCCGCTACTGAAGCATCAAAGGATTGTTCCTCAGCATCTTTGTCGAATGGAGCCGTACCTCGAGGACCTTGGGATGCATCAGCGTCCCGTAAAAGAAGCACGAAGACATGCTCTCGGAGGAAGTGGTTTACCTGCTCGGGGTGTGTTTACTGCAAGTGTTGAAATGCGTGGAGGATTCTGGTGCACAAAAACTACCCGACTTCCCGCTTCAGGCTTGTGACAAAAGTGAGAAAGCTTCAGGACATACCCTGTCGATACTCCTTCATCGTCTCTTTTTACCTTCAACTGCATATACTATAGGTCGGCTTCCTCACCAGATCGTCCACTGCTTTCCCTGCTGTACAGAAGGAGAATATTGTGTTGTATTTTTTTCACAGCTTGCATTCCGGTAATAGCGCTTGTCGATAACTCTCTCTCTCTGCAGCGAATAGCATCAGGGCCGAATAGAGAGATGCCGCCGATTAAAATCGACAATGAAACGTTCTCCTCTATACTTGGAGCTATCTCAATCACTGCGTGGGTTGTTGTGTTCACTCCTCAGATATGGGCAAACTTCTCAAACAAATCTGCTGAAGGGCTGTCATTGTCATTCGTTGTCCTTTGGTTGATTGGCGACTTTTTTAATATTATCGGTGCAATTCTACAACATGTACAATGGGTGCTCGCCGTCCTGGCCATCTACTATACAGTCGCAGACGTGGTACTACTTTTCCAATGTATTCTGTACAAGGGTCGATCGGAATCAAATTCAGAGGCTCGGGAACATGCGTCTGTAGCTACACCACTCATTCCGAAACAAATAGAAGTTACATATTCGAGGTCGCTTACAAAGTCTGCAGTATTGAACCTGCTTGCGCTGCTGGCAGTTTGTATGGTTGGCACAATCAGTTGGTATATTGGTGCTATCGGTTCAGCCGGAGGACTGCCAGACGACTCGCGACCAGTCTTGAAATTCGACCTCTGGGGCCAAATTTCTGGCTGGTCTTGCGCCGTATTATATCTAGGCTCAAGGCTACCTCAAATCGTGCACAACTTTAAAAGATCCAGTACCAGCGGATTGTCACCGTTATTTTTCCTATTTGCATGCTTGGGGAATGTTACATACGTGGGCAGCATTGTCATTCGAGATTATGGTTCTAGTCACTATCGTACATACTTGGCCATCAATGCATCGTGGCTAGCTGGCTCTGCAGGAACACTCCTTCTCGATTTCACAATTCTGGCGCAGACACTCTATTATAGTCATAGACAGTCTCAGTCAGCTCCTCCTGTTGAAGAAGTAGAAGAACCAGGAAGAATATGAGCAGACTTTGAATCATGAATAATTTGGCCTCGTGGCCCCCTGTCAAATAATGTGCAAAACGATACCAAGAATGAGTTACTGCATGAACTTTCGAGCCTCCATTCCTTCAGGTGCTTGAATTTGTACCTTGCCCTGCTTCACGGAGTTCCAATCCGTACTTAGAGAAGTACCACCACTTTCAGTGTAGCTTTTTATCATGGCCTTTTTCGTATCTTCATCGGCGTCCTTGTACAAGGTTTGGAACAGATTTTGCAGCGCTGCATCACCTTCCTGATTTACCTCTTCTACATCAGCTTCTAGACCTTCCCAATTTTTGGGTCCCGAACGGCTTGATGTTGGATAATTCATCACAGGCTTGGGTGTAGGACTGTTGCCAAGATCGGCCCAATTACTTGGAGTCGTCTTCTGCATAGAAATCTCCAACTTGGAAGACAAGATTCGGTAGTTCGATTTTTCCAGAACGATGGTCTCCGGAAATGGTCCGAATTCTCTGTGAAAATGACCCTGATTGACAGGAAGATGCAGATAGACATGAAGCTAGCAGATCAGCCGAGGGGGTCTATATGTGCTTCAAGAGCTTACCGAGGTACGATTGAAAACAACTCTGCAATCGTCTGCTTTCAGTTGTCGAACATAAATGTTCACAATAACCTTATCAGAGCTCTGATACCAGTCGTGCCTTACATCTTTATCGCATCCTATTAACGGTACTGAACAATTTATGGTATCGTCTTCACCTTGTTGGGGGGCAGTAGTACTATCATTTACTGTACGTGCTTCTGATTCCTCAAGCCTGGTCTTGGAGGAAGAGGAACAAGCTGGATCTTACACAGATGTCAACCATTTTGCCAATCAGATAGTGCATTTCACATACCATAGCCCAAGGCTTTCAACTTTTCTATCCAAATTGTTAAAGATTTATCGACACAGCCATCTTGCTGTGCGTTGAACAAGGCGAGTGCGGCCTCTTCGTGTCTAGATAGACAATATAGAGCAAGTCTTATTCAGTCAGTACGCATCCTAGAATGGAGGTCTTGTTTTGCGTCACCCTTTGCGGAACAGTGCAGAAGCGCGGATTGTCTTGTTTTTCCTGACTACTGCATACTTTATGGCATTATCGCAATCTGACAGAGCCGATAGATACTCCTTGCATTTGTGATACGCGATCGATCTTTGTAAGTAATATGTAGGCGCTTCGGGATGCTGTATAAGGGCTTGCGAAAAAGCTTCCACAGCGCCCGCTATTTCGATTAATCTCCTCCAGACCAAGATTGAACGAACTCACTGTAATCCCGCGTGTGCAGTCGTCGCTCACCCGTGGCAGCGGCTTCCATTCGACAAATACCAAGACTGCTTCGACAGCCTCTAATGGAAGTACCTGCTAGCGACTGTATAGTAAAGGAAAAAGATCATTAAAAAAACAAAAGGTGGATCATTCAAGCGCCCGCGAACCGAGCATGCAATCTCGTGCACAAAGAAATCGATCGTTGCAGCTGCTGCAAGCATTCCATCATGTACAGTAATTACAACATTTAACGCATTTCACCCACCAAAGACTCTCCGAACATATTTGGAGAACAGAATACGCAGCCCTACATGAGTACTGCGTTGAGATCAAACGGCAGTTGTTCCCGAACCAGAGCAAAATGGTAAGGCTCTAAAGTTTACTTCAATTCAAGGACACGGCATTGTGCTTTGGCGATCAGCTCAGAGAGATTTGCAATATTTTCATCTTTGAATCCTGGCAGTTTCTCACGAGAACACATCTCGTGATTCGTTTTAGCATAGGCATTCCAAAGAGAGTGTTCCGGAATTTGCGAGTCTACTGCGGTCCCGAGTATGGCTGCTGTGACTGAGGCATAACATCTACTTGTCAGAGTGCTGTCATATCCACCGCCCCCAAGGTATAACACTTTACAGCCCAATTGTCCTGCGTGTTTGTGCAAGGAAGATACGGCCAAGGAAAACCCATCAATCGTGAGATTCCACTCTCGCACGGGATCCAGAGCTAAGCCATCCGCACCACATTGAACAACGGCTGCCGTGGTATGACCCTGATCTACAAAGTGACTCAAAGAGAAACAGATGACTTCTTCGATAAGACGCTGGAGTGACGTATCGGAGAGACCCGGACGCATCGGCAAATTTAATGCATAGCCCTTGCCCCTACCTTTACCTTGATCTGACCAGGCTCCAGAATGGGGAAAGAACCCAGAATCAAAACGATGTAGCGATATGGTGTAAACCTTGTCTGAATACAAGAAAGCCGATTCAACACCGTCACCATGGTGGACATCCAGATCGATATAGATGACTTTATCCACAGATTTTCGCAATTCTTGTATTGCTAGGACAGCATCAGCGACATAGCAGAATCCGGAGGCCGCATTCTTCCTGGCATGATGTCGACCTCCATCCCACACTATCGCAGCTCGGAACGCATTATCAGAAGTAGCCAGCATTCTCGCCGCCTCGAGCGAAGCCCCAGCAATTTGGTAGACGTAATCCGCCAGACCTGGAAACTCAGCACAATCGTACTCAAGACCGAATTGACGAGCGTCTTCTGCACAAAGCTGTTCCTCATTAGCCCGCAAAAGGACTTTGAGATAAGCAGAGGTGTGATATTTTAAGAGATCCTCGAGTTGCGCGGGTTTAGGAGAAAGCACAACCACGTCTTCACGTTTGAGTAAGCCGAAAGCATTGATTAGCTTGTGAATGTGAGATGATCTGCCTAAATTGCTTGGTAGTCGGTCTGCTGCGGTTTCCAAGGATAAAGAATAATAATATGCAAGCATAGAATTGGTAGATAACTCTTTCGGATGTGTAAACAGTGTTGCTTGTAAACGATTCCCTGACGCGGTGTATATAATGAAGATCTACAGTGTGTCTGCGACAAGGTGATGCCGGCACTAGGTCACCTCAAGTCTTGGTCTTGATTTCCAATATCACCCTTGCTTACAGCACACAATTGCTTACTTGACGTTTGGTGTGACTGATGGTGGATTGTTCAACCTGCCACAAGCCTCAGACTGCTGCGACCAGGAACATTGAATCGACTCTGTATAATCTGTGTTGCACCAGATATAATATCGTACTATTGTGGACTGTGCTTGCTGGCAACATCTAGCGTACAAGCCTTTCGCAATGCTACCTGGCTCTAGCCAAGCACTCTCTGCGATGAAAGTGATAAACTGTACAGAAGCAGGAACGGAGCTCTTTCAGATTCATGATCGTTGCAGCGCGGGAATTTCATGCGGTAAATAGCAACAACAAAATTGTGAGCGGCTGCAGCTGTGCGAAAACTGTGGATTTCCGCTACTCAACCGGCAGGCATGATATTATGACTTATTGTACCATCGGCTGAACGACACCTCAACCGACCTAGTGGATTACTTGGTCAAGGGAGACATCTCTTTACAAGCACACCTCTTAAGCAGCCCTTGGGTTTTAGCCTGGCTCACTCACCAAAAGTCCGTTTATCGCGGCCTTGGCGCGATTCCGTTTACTGGCTAATAGAGACCTTCTTGTCCCACTGACACAAGATGGTCAGTGTCAAGGGCAGTTTTACCACGAGCAAAACGAGTGCTTCCGTAATCACGTATCGCAAGATTGTCTCAAGGCACTTGCAAAAACAGTTCGTCCACTCTTGTGCCTTCACACTTCTATTCTGTTGGATTACTGCATATATTGTTGGCAAGGAACACTCCTTTTGGTACATATTTCCCTGGAGTAGAACAGGTGCAAGGGCGCTTGGACTTTTCTTTGCTTTGTTTCCGTTGGCTCTCGTTCGCAAGCTTAATCTGCAAGGTTCGATGCAGTGCCCGAACATTCGTACTTATTCTTACTCATGTAGTGGTGTCCGTATGGACTGATTTCACCCGCAAGACAATGACAAAGCGCGTCCTGAGTGTCAACACAATTAGAGCCCTTGGCGTTTACCTATTCGCGGCCTATGTTGTGTCCTTCTTATACTTGAGGAACTGTCGAAATTGGAACTCATTCTCCGTTTTAATAACACATAAGTAAGACGCTCCATGCCACTATCTACATATGTGTATCTATGTATATTATTTACTGACTTAGCAGCTCTTTCGAATTACCTCGACTCAACGAGCGATGGATATATCTACAGTTCTTCAGAGTCTGGTGTGGCACTTTAGGCGGTTTCTATCACATACTGAGCAGTACAGATTTTCTCGACATCTCCTCATCACGCACGGTAATTGTCAAAAACTTGTTGGTAAACTCGACTGACTGGGGAAGATGCCAAAATTATCTCGCCAGCTCCAGATGCTCCCGATTCCGACTCTCTACCATGCATCGCTTGCCTCTCTCGTAGCATCGTTATCAGGGCCCATTGGTTATTTCGTCATCCGCCGACCGTTGTACAATCTAGTCTTGAAATGTATCACGCTAGTGCGCGCGTAAGTAAATCACAGACTACGCAAATAGTCGTCTGATGTTGCCAGCTTGCCCCAGAATAGTTACCCTCGTGACTGGCCAGTCAACTTCGATGTGCTTATCACAACTTTGTCAACGAGTTTTATCTTATCGCTGCTCTGTTTTTGGCTCAATGCAAGCTTGACGACTTATTTGTGTCAAGATCCAGCGAGTAGAGGCCGCACTCTGAGCGCAAGCTCCCTCCATCCCAACGAGACCCTTCTCAATGGTCTGCAAGACCAGCATAGCGGAATAACTCAAAGATTAGCCCTCACAGAATTAAGACATCTATCATCGGAGATACAACACAAAAAGCGGCGTCAGGCAATCTTCGAAACTGGTACCCCTGATGCTGTTCAGTGGCAATGTATGGTGGACGTATGTTTGCAGGCTATTGAAATAGGTTCTCAGTCATTACGATATGCTCTAAACCTAAAAGGCGCTAACCAGCAGGATTCGACAAGCGCTCAGCAGCAACCGACGTCCAGGATTCTAAAAGCACACTCACCCAACGCATTGAAAGTCGTGCAAGCAAACATATTCCAGAATGTTGCACAGAAACACCCAACTCTCGATAAGTTCAAAAGCCATTCGGCATCGCTAGAAAGTAATCAAAAGCAAGCTGAGGAGGCAGTCCGGTACACTCAGGAAATTGCCCAAGCAGTTAAAAAAAAGCTGCAAGAAGTTGCCGTGGAAGCTCGCCCAAATCTCTCCTTCTTAGAACATGTCAACAATCCCAATAAGGCAGCACAAGTCTTCATGTCTGTGGATTTACAAATCTTGGCCGCCTTGTCTTTACGAGACATGCTCGCAAAGTCGACGGAGGAGGATGCACTCGGTCGCGTTTATAAAGACGTACAAAGGATACTGTCAGCCTTCCTATCTCTATATAATCTACTATCTATGTATTTGAAACATTCAACAGTAGACGGCTGGCCATGGTCAGCTGCGAAAGAGCTTACTAAAGCTAGAGAGCTTGAACAAATTCTAGGTTCCTCTATTGAACAACTGACTGGTCTATTTGCAGACTTCGTTGAAGTATCACCCGAGCTGAAGGAATTCAAATGGACGATGTAGCTTGGATAGTTATCTTACGGCCTACCTTAACTCGCACGCTTGAGTAGGATGTAGCAGAGCCTTTGATCATGATTATCATGAGTAAAAACAATATTTGGAGCACGCTGTTCGTGTATATGTATACACGAGACTCTTACCTGTGGTTCCTAGAGACTTGTTGACAACTTTCGTAGTCGGCAGATTGGTCCTAAAAAACTGTCTCTTGAATCAGACAACCTTTCACGATGACTTTGATAAAACAACTGAAAGCTATTTGTACAGATTTCCAAGTTGTTTCTTGTAAGCCATTGAGAGCCGTAGCGGTGCCGAAGGTCTGATGTATAATGCCTTCCGTAAACATGACCGGCCGAGGAGGAAACAAGCCACAGCGAGTCCTTCTATTAGCCGCCGGAAAGCAGGCCCGCTTCGGTATAGATGAACCAGTGATGGTGCTTTACTTTCGCAAATCCTCGCACGAAAGCTCTTGGTCTCGGTCAGTGTTTTTCACCATGGGCAAATGAACCAGGTTTCAAGAGATGCTTGACATTCCTGCTCGGAACGGTCGTGATCCTATTGATGAGTGCTTTCCAAAAATCTGTCAAGTGTGTTGCCCCATGGGCAGCCTGACAATATCCTTGTGGCGCATGCTGATTTTGGCTTAGGTTGCAAATAATTTATTATTCGCAAGAGTTACAATGAGAGGATACCACTGTGACTGTGCAATTGAGGTGTGGCGATATCAAGTCTCCCGTCTCGCAATCATCCTCGTCTGGCACTCTTGAATTACAAATCGGAGATTCAATGAGAAATTTGCAACAGACAGTACACGACCACCATCCGATAAACTTTGTTGCTTCCTCATGTTATGTCCGCGAGCATCTGTTTGTTATCGCAATCAAGGATCGCATCGCTTCAGTTCGGAATGCAAGCTTAGACCATGATGTCATTGAGTTTGACGTACCGGACGCGTCGCCAGGGGTTCAAGATGCTATTGTAAATATGCTTTATGATGAGGACATTAATCGATTATGCATTATAATGGTAGGCGGCGATATCATTACAATCACTCTGACAACCGATCAGACCGAGACACAAGTAGATATAATAGGTTCTATTGATCAGCAAGTCCTCGCTGCCCTTTGGTCCCCCGATCATCAGATCTTGGCCATAGTCACAAACGATAAGCTAAGTCTTTTGACACAACAATTTGACTCACTTGCAGAAGTACCCATTTGTGATGAGGACGTGAAAGCAAGTGCTAATCAGGTATCCGTTGGCTGGGGACGCACGGAAACACAATTTCGAGGTAAAAGGCTACAAAGAGATCCAACGCTTCCAGAATCGATTGATTCAGGAAAGCTGTCCACAAAAGATCGCGGCTCTCGCGTTCTATCGTGGAGAGGCGATGGAGAATATCTGTCTCTGTCCAGTATTAGCAATGATCGACGAGTGATCCGTGTATATGCTAGGGATGGCGCCTTGGAGAGTACCTCAGAACCAGTGGATGAGTTATCTGATGTGCTCTCCTGGAGACCGGATGGGTCCATCATTGCTGCTGTTCAATGTTCTGTAACGGGCACATATCGTTGTGTATTTTTCGAAAAAAATGGACTTCGACATGGGGAATTCGATCTTGGGACTGACAGCGCGGTGCTCGATCTACAGTGGAATTGTGATAGCTCTGTACTCGCCGTGCTCTATGAGGATCACCTCGACATGTGGGCTCCCTCAAATTATCACTACGCCTTGAAGAGTCGCATTTCGCTTTCACAAGCACAAAATATCTGCTGGGACCGCGAGAACCCAACGAAGCTGCTAGTACAGGGTCACGACACATTATCAGATATGCGTTTCCGTTGGGTCATTAATTCACACAAAATTAAGATACCGTCTGATTTCGGTGTGATTGCCGTCATTGATGGAAGCTCTATCGGGTTGACGCCTATGCGCATCGCTAATGTGCCACCTCCATTGGCATTCCGCACCATCACCTTGCCTAGTGTAGCGCGGGATATTGCTATATCAGACGATACAAAGCTATTGTGTGCTTTACTGGAGTCCGAGGTACACTTTTACCAGTGGCAATTAGATGACAAACAAAAAAGGAAACCAGAACTACAGATTTCTGTATCCTTGCAGAAACGACGAAATGCTTGGCCTCTACAAATTGTACACAACGCTATTGGCAAGACTTTCGTGCTCTACTCCTCGAGTGAGATCGTCGAGATAGAGCTTGCGCCACCTCGGCAAGGCAAATCCTTGCAGCTCTCAAACGTCAGTGCAATCAGCCCCTGTAATGCTGACATTGCAGGACAAAAGCGGAATGGTGAAGTGAATACTATTCTGGATGTCTCTAGCAAGATTTTGCAAAGCAGTACTCCCGATGAGTGTCTAAAATTCGAGACGTATCATCGCTTGGAACATGAAGTCATCTTGGTTATTAAACTCTCTTCTACCGGCAAACTATATATCTCGGACCAGTGCGTATCAACGAAGGTGACCTCGTTTCTGCTCGTTGGCAGCTTCCTGATTTATACAAATGCGAGTCAACTCAAATTCGTCAACCTTGAAGAGGAAGGTAGTTATGTACAAAGCAAGAATGATGATGTAGAAGATCATGGCCGGGCGATAGAACGGGCTTCAGTTCTTCTATGCGCAAGCCCTACATCACAAAGCATTGTCCTTCAAGCTCCTCGAGGTAATCTTGAAACAGTCTTCCCTCGGCTGCTCGTCTTGTCAAGCCTTCGAGAACTCATCAATAGAGCGCAATGGACCTCGGCATGGAGGCTGGCAAAGCTGCACCGAATTGACACCAACCTCTTTTATGATCACAATCCCAGCCAATTCTTAAGTGATCTAGACTCGTTCATCACTGCTTTGGGAACGTCTACAGAACTTGATATATTCCTCTCCAATCTTAAGGATGAGAACGTGGCTCGTACTATGTATCCATCAACTTCCTTCATGGTAAAAGAATTGCCGACCAGGTCTGAGTCAGATATTCCGAACAAAGTCAACATCATCTGCGATGCGGTCCTTCTGAGACTCAATATCGCTCATTTTGAGTCGCATCTTAGTAGTGTGCTGACCGCACATCTAATTCGAAGGCCTCCGGATTACAAGGCAGCTCTGTCTTTGCTTGCAACGCTCTCTGAGGAACAGAAAGAGAATGCTCTGACACATGTTTGTTTTTTAGCTGATCCACATCTTCTGTATAAAGAAGCACTCGCTTTATATGATCTTAAGAACGCACTGCTTCTTGCTCAACGAAGTCAGAAAGATCCCCGGGAATATGTTCCATTTTTGCAAAAATTACAAAGTCTAGAGCTCCATCGTCAGCATTTCGTCCTGGACGACTACTTAGGCTTTTTTGTTAAAGCTCTGAGCAGTCTAATCAAGATCGAGAGTGCTTGGGACGAATGCAAAGCTTACATATCACGTCATTCTATCTTCTCTGAGGCATTAGATCTATTGAAGTATGATGATGTACGACATTCTGGCGTACTAGCAATCTACGGAGATCACCTGCTTACTATACAAGAGTACGCTGCTGCAGGTTATGCATTTGAAATTGTGTCCGATCATAAGCAAGCTGCTCTCGCATTTGAGCGTGCTTCCCTCTGGCGCGAGACCATGCACAATGCAAGACTGGCCGATCTGCCTATCCGGGAGGTTGCCGAACGTCTCAGAGATCAGATGTCGGATCGTTCAAAGTTTTTGGAAGCTGCCGAGATTTCGCAAACACAACTCGGAGATGAGTGTGCTGCAATTCGGTTTTTTTGCCAAGCTTATGAGTTCAGCCAAGCAATACAATTGGCAGGAACCAAGGAAAGGATTGCCAGGCTGGTCATCCCAGGAGTTGTCGACGCTTTCGTACAGTCCTCTGAAACATTCTCCGAAATGAAGATTCAACTTCTGAAGCAGATTCCGCGCCTAAAGGACGTTCGTACCAGAAAAATTGAAAATCCAGAAAATTATTATGATGGTATGATCGAAGAAGAAACGCCTGACAACGTTTCTTTAGCAGGTACTCAAGCTAGCACAAACGCCAGTTTCTTCACTCGATACACTGGCGCAACAGCCATGACAACTCAATCAAAAAAGTCTGGCAAGGCTCGAAGAAGGCAAGAACGTCAGCGAGCAAAAGGCAAGCAAGGTACAATATGGGAAGAAGAATATCTGATAAGCTCTATCAGACGCTTGATCCTTCGTCTTGGGGATAGTTTTGCAGACACTCAGAGGTTGGTCATTACACTTGCTCGTTGTGGCTTGAAACAGAATGCAACGGAATTGCAAAACAGCATTTTGTGCTTGATTGAGATTGCTACGATAAATATGGATGATGTCTTTACAGAGGTTCAGTCATTGCCGGCTGAGCTTCAAAGATCCTTGGGTGCAAAACCAGAATTGCCTGAATATGACAAATTCAAGCTGTGCTAGTGCAAAGCGACACTGAGTGTACAGGAGCTCAAAACCCACTTCCGTAGTGTTACTATTGCACGCGTCGATATAGTACATGATTGGTCTGATCATGATCGAGAAGGTGGTATCTCCTTGGCAAGACGTTCAGCAATGGTAGGTCGGTCAACAATAAGACTACAAAAGTCGGTTGCACGTATTCGCAAAATACCTTTTTTTCGGATGCATTTGCTTTGTAGAAGATCGAGAACTCGCATAGCAATGGCGATAACTGCGATAGGCGTTGTCAGTACTACATCACAATATATACTTTCCGCGGATTTATGGTCCGAATGAAGTGCCCGAGTGGCAGCGTATGCACGTGGTTGGCGCGATTGTGCCAATACGATATGTGCGATTCCGCCTGGCAGTGGTATGAATCTGGTTAACACATTTGACAAGACCTCGTTGCGAGACTCGTTATTGTTCCTGATATATCATCTCCAGTTAGTTCTTTCCGCATGTTTCAATGTACGTCTCCGATCACTTGCAAATTTCCTTATTCAAAATTGTAGTGCGCGCAGCCAGGATCTCCTCGAGACAATTTTCGACCTCCCGAATTGCATGTTCCGGTCATGTTCCACAAGGACCGAGAACGTAGGATGACCTTTGTACGAATTGAGCGGCACTGACGCTGATAGGAACGTCCCGTTCACTATTTCCAAGTCCAAACCTATATTTGCAATGAAGGTCGCCGGATTCTTTGCTAGCGGCTTTTCTATTCCTTTCGTCGCTGCCTGGTGGCAATTGTCAAAGCAAGAGTAGTCCTTCTGCTCAGTCATGCATCCTAGTTAATCACACGGTTGTTGCAGCACAACAAATCATGTGCATAGCCATTGAAAGGTCTCTTTTTAGTCTTACGCACTAGTATGGAACATTCTAACAGATCCCTACCATATTATCATCATTGCATCTTCTTTTAGTGATGTGAATGAGTTCAGCATATCATCGGGCCCTCTCTACGTGTCAGCCTCAAGTGCAATTTATCATCAAAGAAGTGGAGAATCGTCATGCCTCATATACTCTATCTGCAATCTTCGTGAATAGCTTTCGCCGTAGCACATTGAACGAGGTCTGTTATCGTATATCGACTTGGTGTCTACGGCTCTAGTGCTAAAATACTTGCAAAATAAATCTTGTCAGAAAAGGCGCGGATTCTTAGTTCAAAGCAATGGCTCAAAGGAGTTGCGCTTCATTGAGCACCTATTCAAAGTGTACGTGTAATTGTGTAAGCTCGAACATGATCGCTCGAGCTTACACAATTACGGGAACGATTTGAGCGGCGCTCTTTTGATCGTATGTCTGCAACTTGACTTCTACCGACGTATATGCAACACAAGGACAGACGTCAACAAGAGCTCTGAGAAATGCACGTGATCGAGTGCTACAGACTTTCGAAATTGTTTTTACGCTCGAAGGAGATGTACAGCAGACTGCCATTTCTGACAGAAACATAGTGAGCATACACGAGAGCACACCATGGAACAAGATACTATACAAAGCTCGGATATTGTCGCAATGTGCGTTACCCAATGACAACGCGAACAAGGACTGATGCAGGTTTAGCGCCCCGACATGTATGCTGTTCACCTACACGAATAATCTTGTGCAATGTTGACAGAGTAGTTGAAGCGATGAATCTGAAGGAGGAGCTTCTGCGCGGTATATATAGGTTTGTAATCGCCGACCTTGCTTTACGACAGCGACTAATATGGTAGCTATGGTTTTGAAACCCCGAGTGCTGTGCAGAGTCGAGCTATTCTTCAGATATGCAAGGGAAGGGGTAAGAAATCTTGTATATGTAAATTACTATATATAACATGACAGACTGTATAGCACAGGCGCAATCGGGGACGGGCAAAACTGCGACCTTCTCAATCTCGATCTTACAATCGATCAACACCACGGAAAGAGAAACACAAGCATTAGTACTATCTCCGACTCGCGAGCTTGCAACTCAGATTCAGAGCGTCATTTTGGCGCTCGGAGATTACATGAGCGTACAGTGCCATGCATGCATAGGGGGAACGTCTGTTGGCGAAGATATCAAAAAACTCGATTATGGCCAACATATCGTGTCAGGTACACCCGGCAGAGTCGCTGATATGATTCGCAGGCGCAATTTGAGGACCAGAAACATAAAAATGCTCGTCCTAGATGAAGCCGATGAGTTGCTCAATCAGGGTTTCAAGGAGCAGATTTATGATGTCTATCGTTATTTACCACCGGGCACACAAGTTGTGGTGGTCTCGGCGACACTACCCCATGACGTACTGGATATGACCTCGAAATTTATGACTGAGCCTGTGAGAATTTTGGTAAAACGAGACGAGTTGACACTAGAAGGACTCAAGCAGTACTTTATTGGTGTCGAAAAGGAAGATTGGAAATTTGACACTTTATGCGACGTAAGACGACTCTCGAGAAACGTACTTGACTCTTAATGAGCTAGCTGTATAATACTCTTACGATTACTCAAGCAGTTATATTCTGCAATACTCGACGAAAAGTTGACTGGTTGACCGGAAAAATGAGGGAGGTGAACTTCACAGTTGCAAGGTATGTAGAACTGTATGTTCGGATGGATTCATGCCTAAAATAATATAGTATGCATGGCGAGATGCCACAAAAGGAGAGAGAATCCATCATGCAAGATTTCAGACAGGGAAACTCTCGAGTGCTTATTACAACTGATATTTGGGCCAGAGGTATCGACGTACAACAGGTTTCTCTGGTCATCAACTACGATTTGCCCACTAATCGAGAGAATTATATCCACAGAATAGGTCGCAGCGGACGATTCGGTGAGTTTGATTCGAAAGAACAGGCATGTAATTTAACCACCATCCAGGTCGTAAAGGCGTAGCAATCAATTTTGTAACCACAGAAGACGTGCGCATATTGCGGGATATCGAACAATACTACAGCACGCAAATAGACGAAATGGTAATAATTCTTCTCAACTTAATAACACAGCTGACTCGTCAAAGCCTATTAACGTGTCCGAATTCATCTAAATCGACAACTTCGTGCGTCTCTCGCTTCTCATATCTACAGAGGCTGTCGGCAAGCTTTTTCGTTTTGACAAGCCAAGGATCCACTGTCATCAGTGTAGATGTGTATAGATGTAGAGTACAGCCAATAGCAGAATCCTGCTCCGCATAAAACACCTTTGCGATTGTACGTGAACCTCTTGGCACACGCTCATCCCGGTGCTTGATGAGGGAGTGCGGGTGCTAAACCTTCAACAGGAACCTTGATCTCTTCTTCCGGGACTTCGGAAGACTTTGTAGAAGTCGTGTCTGCTGCTAGGGCTTTGGTTTCTAGAGAGTGCATACTCGTGTCATCGGCTTGAGTAGGGGCACTGCGAGGACTTGGTGAGCTACTTCGTACTGAGTGATCAGAGTCTGAATCACTCATCCTCATCACCTCAAGTGCCTTCCACATGACATCTCGTGACGCCAGACGCTGCTCTGCCTCCTCCTGAGTAGTATTGTACTCGGCTAGACAAGCATCGAAAAGATGTGGATTGATTTCCATGAACATTCGCATAGCGTTATAGACCATACCGTGGATAGTACGATTCCAATGAGATTTGGCATTCTCATGCAGAGCGGCGAACATTATGGGCAAGATGACATTTACGTTCTCCCCGACAAGTGTGCAAAAGTACTCATTGTTCCAGAAATAGAGTGCTCTCTCCGCCACTTGGAAGTGTTGACTCGATATTGATTTGGAAAGTTGTTGAAATAATGGTACTTGTATTTTCACGAATTCTGAGGGCTCCATTACCTCGAAGATGTCTTCGATCTCATTAAGGAACATGACCTCCTTGGGACTGTTGACTTTAGGCCAATAACGAAGCAGTCCGACCACCACCTCCTCAGTCAATGTTGGATCCTTCTCCAAGAATTGGACGATACAGTATGCGAGTTGAGGATGATATGTTTGCAGTGACCTTACCTTGTGCAACGGAATCAGCACACGAGATAAAAACATTTTGTGCTCTTCCTTAAGTGGTAAAGCAAAACCATTGATGATGCTGCCCAGTATTTCCAAAAGCTCAGCTATACCATTGAATCTTTCGGTCTCATATATGAATTGGAAAAAAACATTATTGATTGACCGACGGATGAATGACCTCAGGTTAAGAAATTTTCCGTAAATCCTGTGTAAAGTTGTTTTGAGAAAATCACGTTCTCGAGGATCCTCACTGTCAAATAATTCCAAAAGCTACTGAAGTCAGCACACATACCCCGAATGACTGCTGCCCTGGAGGATTACGCTTAGAACAAACTGGTGATCAATGAAAGCCTTGGCGATGTTGGTATTGAAGTCTGGTGATTCAATAAATCTTAAAAAGAACTCATACACCACTTGCAGATGTGGCCAGGCGACTTCGAAGACAGGCTCATCCTCCTCCGGGTCGAAAGCCTCGCCATAATTCATCATTGGGGGTGGTATAGGACGAAACAGGTTGAGCGAGAACTGTTCGTGTTAGACTTGGCACTATAGCCATTGGAAGTCCTCACCATGCGAATAACCTTAGCGTAGAGCGGTTCTGTTATCACATTACGATTGTTTGCAACATAGTCTAAAAGCTCGTGTAGAGCTTCTCTTTTGACCTCTTTGCTTTTCATATCTAAAGAGGCGTCATTAAAGTCGAAGATCACGTTGCACTGATCAAGCTTTTGAACAAAAAGATCATGACGATTTGCTGTTGGCACTTCATGGAATGATGGCAACTTTTCCAACTCTCTGTTCTCCGAGATATGAAACCGAGACGAATGTTGTCTTCGTGGAGATCGAACAGCCTCTACGGTGCCCATATCTTTTGCAGTTGCAGATAACCTGTCGAAAGAAGGAGATTTAGAGGCATGTCGAGGAGTGATAAGCTCACTGGGCATCGTCTCAGCACTCCCTGGCGGTGGAGGAGTTTGATTGACCGCGGCACTGACGACCACATGAGGCGTGGTAGTTTTGTTCTTTGATGTTGTAGGAGTGGTTGGATTTGACTGATCCGTCAAAGTCGAATCGTTGCTAGAGGACCTTTCAATGCGTGGTTTTTCTGTCTTCTTGTCGCCATCTTTATCCTTCTTCTTGGTCTTAGAGTCTCCACTATTGCTCTTTGTACGAGCGAGCTAGAACAGGTCAGTGATGGCTGACTTGAAAGGCACGGAAAGTGTACCACTCGATTTTTGAAACCCTTCATCGTGGAAGGCTCTGGGCACGAGTGTGACGCGCTCTTCCTGTCGAAGGAATAAGATCAGGCAGTCCTGGCAAAGGCCGTGTTATTGTGCGCGTGAATTGATCTGGCTACAGCACTAGAAGCCAGGAATCGTCTGATATTTAGCTTATCTCTTTTTCACAACCTCGAATTGTCCTGAAGAAAGCCAAGACGAAGACTGCGCGACAACAATGATACATGTGTTCAGTCTGTACTGTTCACCTATCTCACTGCTCGCAGTCATCAACATAGAAATGAGCTCCTCCCGAATCGTCGTTCGATTTTGTTGCAGCGGCAGCAGGTAAGACAACTAGACTCTCTGGTGGACAACAGCCTTGCTGCTTAGTGAAACCCCATAGAATCGCTATGTCACGTACATGTCCTACGCGCGTATTGCTGGCCGTAGAACATCCTGGGCAGGTCCAAGATCTGGAACGCGCTATAGAAACTATCGGCGGTCACGCGGCACTGCTGAAAATGGCGGATGACCCGGGCTCTGCACACCTGGAACTTAGATTCAGGCCGGGAAATCGATTCGAGCATGCTGTGAGCTCATCCACGACCCGGACAAGCAACCTGCTTATAAAGGTCAAGCGGCAACGTGAAGATCAGGTAGGACGTTTCTGGTAGACAGGTAGCGCAGGATCTGATTAGCACAGATCATTACCCATGCACAGCACGAGCCCGTAGCAATGATAAAGTATACAGCTCGATTTCGTGGTTTGTGAGCGATGCTACCGTGAGTACATATTTGCTGATATGGTGAAGATATGAGCGACTTTCAGTGGAGCACAGTGAGTTCCCAGTTTGTAACACGATTGAATCAAGCGACAGCGGCAAGAAATGGTCAATTCTGCATATTCCATTCGTATTTCATGCTAATTATATATAGTGGAAGCACTTAACGTTTTCGAGCTCGGGCGGAACTCAGATACAACAAGTGCAACCAATCTGGATCTTGTGCCTCCTCCCGTCTTCTCAAATACCGTAATCCCCCATAATTACAGGCTAGTGTCTCAACTCATACAGGTGCTCCGGAGCTGATGCTCGATAGTTATCTCCAAAATCCGCAGAGTAAAAAGGTAGCTACCGAGACAGGTATAAAGCTCCAGAATCGCAGTCGCGGCCAACGGCAGCATTTGCGCACGGCTACTGTGGAAGAAAACTCTGTGCCGATGGGACCCTCGCCCGAGCTCAATTCGCATCCAATTTCTGAGATACAACGCATCATCGACAAGATTGCATGTCTGTTCGAGAAGAGACCAATGTGGACCAGAAGAGGCCTTATTGATATGCTAGACGAGGGTCAAAATGCTCCGAATATAAAATTCGCGCTGCCCTATGTAGCCTATAAGTGGAGTTCAGGACCGTGGAGGGATTGTTACGCAAAATTCGGCATCGATCCACGAACAAGTCCAGATTATGCGCAATATCAAGCTATCTATTGTTTGAGCAAGACAAGTATCCCTGAGCGCGAAAAAGCCTTACGACTGTAAGTTGTGATGATTTATGGCTTTTACTGCCCAGCACTGAAAAAATAGGCCGGAGTATAAATCTCATATCTTTGATGGCAAAGGTCTTTATCCACAGGGTAGACTGTTTATGTTTATCGACATGATCGATCCAATATTAGTGCAGATACGAGAGAGGTCGATAAAACGACCTATACCTCATGTAAGCCGCTCGTCCTTATATCGAGAGCACTTGGCTAATTCAAAGCAGATTCGTGATGGCTGGTGGAGAACAAATATGATCCAGGCAACAAGGACAATACTAAGGGGTAAACTGACGAAATTGTGTTCCGGGATAGTGCCTTCGGATCGCGAATATGCCAATGTCCTGAAGCAAGTCAATGAGGCGGAGGACGAAAGCAGCATATCCGGTGCCGTTTCAGAAAATTCGGATGTATTGGATGGTCTTGAAGATGGGGTCGACGAAGATGCAGCGTCCGGAGGATCATCGGCGGAGGACGAGACGCTTGCTCATCAGGTCCAAGAGTTGATGACATCCATGGCTTCTGCAGTTGAACAGCAAGAAGGACATGACAATATCTGGAACCACGATGCATACAACGAATATGATGAGGAAGCCATCTATGGTACAAACGATGAGTGACAACTTCGACCGGGTCAATCAAATTCCATGTTTCCCTCTTTCTCATGTTGGAGACTCAAAGTTTCCTTCAACTTTTTGGCTCCACTGAATATCCCGCCTGTTCCTTTCCCACATTGCGCACATGCCGGTGTTTTTTTGTAGCGCGAGATTGCACATTTCTCGCAAAAGTAGTGTCCACACTTTGTTATGATGGGATTTGAATAATCATCCTTACATATAATACACCTAAAAGGGATATCAAAACCTTCAGAGTCTTTCTTCAGATCGTGTGCGCCCACTTTTGTGGCGGTTTTCTTGACTGATTCCCAGTCTCGATCCAGTTGCCAGCCTTGCTTAAAGTCTCCTCGATCATGGAGAAATTTGCAGGTGTCGCCAAACCCACAGAAACCTGTCTGCTTATAATCCTTACAAACGTCTGGCTGATAGTCAATGACAGATATAGCACGAACATTGCCAGGAGCTTTCACGGGTCCAGCCGTCTTCGAAAGTCTATTCGATGGTAGGCGTGTTTTCGACAAGAGGTTATCGTGTGTATCAGTATTGGAAATTGCTGTGTTTGTAACTGCTCGACCATCTATATCAGGGATCTCTCGTGTCGCATCGTTGCGGTTTTGGTTTGTCAAAGACCTGTCCGCATTATAGAGTGCATCTACTCCATCGAAGCCATTTCGCGCAGAATTAGCGTGCGTCTGAAGTGCTACGCCCTTGAGTCTTGTTTTAGCTTGTTTGTGCACGACCTCGTCTTCAGACGCACTAGTGTCAGAAAGACCACGGATCAAGCTCTTGGGCTGTTTTCTTGGAATCTTTCGCGAGACCTTCTTGGTGAACACGACCTTATCCTCCATGTCTTCTCTGCAGACAAAAAGAATGCATTTCTTGTGAACAGTTTAGCTCTTGCAGTGAATTCGCCACATCGTGGCTTGAAATGTCATTAATTTTGGCGTTTATCGATATCGGATTCCAGTGGAAATATTGATAAAATTGCTGTCGAGTTGAAGCACTTTTCAACAAACAGAAGGAGCAGAACATTCGCCTTGCTGAGCTATCAGTATCGCCTGGAACGCTGTTTCCAGCTGCGCAATCCTTTACAAGACCTGTTCTGATGAATGTTCTGCCAGGGCCGGAGGCGATATCAAACTTCAGAATCACTGGATTGACAAAACAAATCGAGCTTCTAGTGGCTCCAGCAAAAGTTGAGTCAATCCGAGCTATCTACGTCCATTATGTGAAATTGTGCGACAATGTGATCACTCTGCCAGAAGCAATAGATGCAGATCTTCGAAGTTTACTGCGGTATGACCGTGACTATCCAGAAACTGATCAGCCGTATCGTGATTTGTACGAAGTTGTGTCCGCTGCAAGCACTGTCCCAGGCATCATCTACGTCGCGCCTAGAGCGGGAACAGTTTCTCCATGGTCTTCGAAAGCTACAAACATATCGGACGTTTGTGGACTCAAGCAGTACATCGCTCGCATTGAGCGTGGCCTCGTCTACCAAATACGGCTTACGAAACAAGATAGCTTGCAGACAAAACTGCAAGACATCGTGCAGCTGCTACATGATAGAATGACACAAACCGCTTCCCAGGATCCTCCTACTTATGCTCAAGTTTTTGGTGAGAGTGTCAGCCAGAGCTATGGTGTGATCGATCTGGGATCAGGTGCTAAAGACGTGGCCAAAGCCAAGCTCAACGAGTCCAACAATACTTTAGGTCTGGCCATTGCAGCGGATGAAGTAGATTATCTTGTGGATGCCTTCTCTGGTTCGTTTGAGCAGCTCGAAGCGCGATCACCCACCGATGTGGAGCTTTTCATGTTTGCCCAAGTGAATTCGGAGCATTGTAGACACAAAATCTTCAATGCCCAATGGACGATTGATTCAAACATCCAGGATCTGTCATTATTTGCCATGATTCGTAACACACACAAACTTCACCCCCAGTACACCATCTCAGCATATTCCGACAATGCAGCTGTTCTAGAAGGTAGGAATTCTAATGTGTTCGCACCTCATGAAGAACATGTCTGGTCGGATTCCCCGCAGCTCCTCCACTATATTGCAAAAGTCGAAACACATAATCACCCAACAGCGGTGTCCCCTTACCCTGGAGCTGCTACTGGATCGGGTGGTGAGATCAGGGATGAAGGTGCTGTAGGTATTGGATCGAAGCCAAAGGCTGGCCTTGGTGGTTTTAGTGTCTCCGATCTGCACATACCAGGACTTTCCCAGCCTTGGGAGTTGAATGTTGGAAGGCCATCACATATCGCGTCTGCTCTTGATATCATGCTTGAAGGACCAATCGGCAGTGCCGCCTTTAACAATGAATTCGGCCGCCCCGTGATCACTGGCTACTTCAGAACTTTGACAAGTGCTACGAAGCATGAAAACCAATTCCGAGGTTTTCACAAGCCCATCATGATCGCTGGTGGACTCGGCTCTGTACAGCCACGACACTCTTTCAAGGGGACCATCACCGCTGGAGCAGCCATCGTAGTGCTTGGGGGTCCTTCGATGCTGGTCGGTCTTGGAGGCGGTGCAGCTTCTAGTATGGCCTCTGGAGAAACTACAGAGTCCTTGGATTTTGCCTCAGTACAACGAGGCAACCCAGAGATGCAGCGCCGTGCACAAATGGTCATTGACGCATGTACCACTCTGGCTGACCACAATCCAATACAGTCCATACATGATGTAGGTGCTGGTGGCCTTTCCAATGCTCTTCCTGAACTGGTTCATGATGCGGATCTTGGTGCTGTGTTCCAACTACGCGACATACCTTGTGATGACCTTGGAATGTCACCGCTGCAAATCTGGTGCTGCGAAGCTCAAGAAAGATATGTCCTAGCTGTTCCAGAGGATCGTCTGTCAGATTTCGAGAAGATTGCGCGCCGAGAAAGATGTCCTTTTGCTGTGGTAGGTCGTGCTACCTCGGAGAAAAGATTGATATTGGAAGACAGCAGATTCGCAAATCGACCAATCGATCTGCCCATGTCGATTCTGTTTGGAAAAGCACCAAAGTTGGCTCGAGCAGCTGTATCTATAAAGCCGGAGATCTCGAGCTTCGATACATCCTTGTCTCGCTACCTTCCTAAACTCCCACAACTATCTGATCGACTAGGCGAAGCGATCAGGCGTGTTCTCCAAATGCCGGCAGTAGGGTCGAAATCCTTCCTTATTACCATAGCCGATCGCAGCGTCTCGGGCCTAGTTGCTCGAGATCAAATGGTCGGGCCTTGGCAAGTTCCCGTGGCAGACGTCGGAGTTACATACTCGGCCCATGGAGGTGGTGTTCATGGAGAAGCAATGTCAATGGGAGAAAAACCACTCCTTGCACTCACTTCTCCTGCCGCTTCTGCTCGAATGTGTATCGGAGAATGTTTGTTGAATATTGCAGCGGCAGATATTCCTAGCCTTGCTCATGTTCGTCTTAGTGCTAATTGGATGGCTGCAGCAGATCATCCGGGTGAAGGTGCCGGCCTTTACGAAGCTGTGCAGGCTGTTGGACTCGAAGTTTGTCCACAACTTGGCATCAGTGTACCTGTGGGGAAAGATTCAATGTCGATGAGGATGAAATGGAAGGAGGATCGAAATGAGAAGGCCGTTATCTCCCCATTGTCGCTGGTCTTGACAGCATTCTCCACTGTAGACGATGTCGGTGCTACCTGGACACCACAGCTGCGGTCGATAAAGGAAGTCGGTCCGTCTATTTTGCTTCTTGTGGATTTAGCGGGCGGCCAGCACCGCATGGGCGGGTCAGTTTTGGCACAAGCTTTCACCGATTTGGCCGACCAATGTCCGGATCTGGGGAGCATTGAACACCTCAAAAACTTTATGAGCGCAACCAGGCAACTCCACAAACGTTCTGGTCTGGTGTTAGCATACCACGATATATCTGATGGTGGCAGCTTCACTACTGCTTCGGAGATGGCTTTTGCTGGGCGTGTTGGTATTGACATAAATCTTGCCACGGAAGATCCGATTGCAGAGCTTTTCAATGAGGAACTTGGCGCACTTTTCCAGGTTCGAGAAGGAGACTACGATAGTTTTGTCTCTGAGTTTGTCACCGCCGGACTACCTTCTACAGCGATACGTCATTTCGCAACTATAAATGAGTCGGCTACTGCTGAGATCATTGTGAAGAATCACGACGAGACTGTCTTCCAAGCATCTCGAGCTGGTCTACAGCAGACGTGGTCGAAGACCTCTCATGCTATACAAAAACTGCGAGACAATCCAGCCTGTGCTGACGAAGAATTCGACAGCATTCTTGACAATTCTAATCAAGGTCTGTACTACGACATTAATTTCGTTCCCAAGCTCAATTCATATACCGGAGCACGGCCAAGAGTGGCGATACTGAGGGAGCAAGGCGTCAACGGTCACCACGAGATGGCGTATGCATTCCATCTAGCAGGTTTTGAGGCAGTTGATGTTCACATGAGCGAGATTATCAGTGGTGCTGTGTCACTTGATACCTTTAAAGGTCTCGCAGCTTGCGGAGGGTTCTCATATGGCGATGTCCTGGGCGCAGGGGCAGGTTGGGCAAAGTCTGTTCTGATGCACGCTGATACAAGAAAACAGTTTGAGTCGTTTTTCAGTGCTCGAAAAGATACCTTTGCAATTGGCGTGTGTAATGGATGTCAGTTCCTGAGTCAGCTGAAGGCACTTATACCTGGCACGGAGAATTGGCCGATTTTCTCCAGAAATCGTTCAGAACAGTACGAGGCACGATTTTGCCAAGTCGAAATTATCGATGATGCAGCAGAACCTTCCGTCTTCTTCGCAGGTATGCATGGGTGGAAGATGCCGGTAGTGGTTGCACATGGTGAAGGTCGCGCCACTTTCCATGATGTCAAGGCGATGGAGCAGCTCGAAAAGGACGGCCTGGTTAATGTGCGCTATATTGATCACACTGGGGCGATCGCTGCGACATACCCAGCCAATCCAAACGGCAGTCCTGCCGGCATCACTGGGATTCGTTCGGCCAACGGCCGTGTTTTAGCACTAATGCCTCACCCAGAAAGAACTATCCTGAAGGAGGCGAGTAGTTGGTACCCTGACAATCAGGCAACAACGTGGGGAGATTTTGGACCATGGTTAGCCATGTTCCAGAATGCAAGGAGTTTTGTGGAGCGTGAACTACAATAACCTCGGAAGTCGTGTACGATTATTATTTTCCAATACTGTAAATAAATATTTTTACCTCAGCTAATTGAGGCTATTCCAAGACAATATCTGCGTCCTGTTAGCTGTATTATGATACGAAATAGAGGTCAATTACATTTCTGCAGATGTTTTGGGATATCCTTGATCAGGTCCTTGCTTTCAAGCCAAGATCGGCGGAAAAGTCTGTTCTGATATCGATACGCACCATCACACAGTATGGTAGCAACAGTATTTCCCGGTCCCAGGATTTTCGCCATCTCATAGGCAGCGACGACGTTCAATGCCGTGGAGGCGCCGACATAGAGACCTTCTTCGTCAAGTAAGCGATATACCATTTCAATAGACTTGCTGTCTGCGATATGAAGAGCGTCATCGGCGAGATGTATATCGTCTTTCATATTGTCCGTCACGCGACCCTGACCAATTCCCTCAGTGATACTAGACCCTGAGCGTTCGTTCAGTGTTCCGCCACTCTTGATATAGCTATAGAGTACAGATCCAGGAGGATCAGCCAAGAACATTTTCACCTTTCCGTCACTCTTTTGCTTCAGGTATCGTGCCACTCCTGCCCAGGTGCCACCAGTACCAGTAGAGCATGTGAAACCATCAAGCTTGCCATTTGTTTGCTCCCATATCTCAGGACCTGTCGTTTCGATATGCGCACGCCTGTTAGCAGTGTTATCAAATTGATTCGTCCATACAGCATTGTCGAGACGCTCAGCATGACGTTTTGCTTGCCAATTATAATTTTCAGGATTGTCAAACGCTACAGCTGGTACTGGATATACTTCAGCACCAAGCATACGTAGGAGGTCAATCTTTTCTTGCGATTGAGTGTTGGGCATGTAAATGACACACTTGTATCCTCGAGATCGACAGACATGAGCGAGTCCGATACCTGTGTTGCCCGCAGTGCCTTCTACCACGGTACCACCTGCACTGATTAAGCCGCGCTCTTCCGCATCCTTAACTACGTAGAGTGCAGCCCTGTCTTTCACACTCCCTCCAGGGTTCATGAACTCTGCCTTGCCTAAGATTTCGCATCCAGTCTCATCGGAGAGTCCAGTTATTCTAATTAGCGGCGTATTACCAATGGCTCCAGTGAAGCCTTGAATGGGCGAAGCATATTTGTTGGCCACAGACGATGCATATGATCGGGTGCTCTGGCTGACAAGGAATCTGATGGACCGTATTCGAGACATCTTGCTTGATGACGAGCGTCTGTGCAACTGTACAGATGCACTTTTGCGTGCACTCGTTTGGCCTCGTACTCGGTTACGACACAAGTCTCCACATGTCGAGAAACGGCAGCAGCAATTGTTCTGCTCTCATCCTTCTCTTCCATGATCCTCTGGCCCTCAGTCGAACGGACCCTGACTTCCTTTACCATTTGAAACGGAGAGGCACTCGGACTGACTTTCGAAGTAGGCGCCTGAAGAATCTCACTGCACTACGTGTTCGCGACATTTCCTCAGGCCGGTAGGCGCCAGGATTGTGCCGGACCATGTCTAGGCGTTTCTCTGAGACATATCTAGTTTTCTGTCAGTTAGCCACAAATTTTGACGACAATTATGTCTTTGTAGCTAGAGAAGCTGCTGAATCGACAGCGATCGCATGGTCAATTGTAGAAACATCTTCCATGGCCGATGCGCTGGCCACGTCGGTCCTCATTCGTCCTACCAGTACTCCCGTGACGGATTCCGGTAAGGAGTTCTGCTCGAGCCGGCTAACGCACAGCTGAAAGTTGACAAGATTAGCAAACTCTTTAGGCTTGGCGCAGAAGGACTCAGAAGGAGCAAAGACATTGCAGCAAGCATTACACAAGCTTGAGGTTTCTATCCGAGAAGAGATCTTGGACCACAAGGCGGATTTTGCTTTCATGGTTTACGATTGTCGAGAATTTCATGCGCAACTAGTACGAGAGTGCAAAGACAAGAATATTATATTGCCGGATTTCTTGCAATTTCCCAAACTGTACAGTGTTTTGGATGAGTACATAAAATGGCAAGGTTCTCACTTCGATTCTTCGACTATTGGTGGACCATCTCTTCCGAATATGTGTGCAGCTTTGTCAATCGACTTACCCAGGCGCGAAACAAAAACAACGATATCTACCATGAATCCAGGCATTAATTACACCGGCACGGAACACTGCAACCTCTTGCTAAGCATTACAAACAAACTTTTGCAACGATCCGATCCGGCCGACAGCGTCTTCACAACTGCTACAGACCATGGCATAGATTTGCGGGCTTTCCAGCAAGAGGAATCGAAAATACTGCACCTCTCTGGTCTTGCTTACGACACAACACAGTCCGAATTGGAAAGCTGGTTTACTCAGCACGGTGGCAGACCTATTGCCTTTTGGACCCTTCGCACGCCAGATCAACACAAACCAACGGGGACCGGCTATGCCATCTTTTCAACTCATGAAGAAGCCCGTGATAATCTCAGCATGAATGGCCTCGCGTTGGCAGACCGAATCATCCAAATGTCGCCTAGCAGTCCTCGCGTACTTGACAGAGCTGCAGAAATACTGACACCCTTTCCGGTATGTTGTCGACTCAGCCTCACTAGATCATTGTCACGACTAATGCTTTCAGCCGAGTAAGAATAGGCCTCGACCAGGGGATTGGAGTTGTCCTTCTTGCGGCTTTTCCAACTTTCAGAGGAGGACGGCTTGCTTTCGGTGTACGTAGCTGTGCACTGCAACTAAAATGTTTTCGCTGATGCATTCCCAGGTTCCTACCCGTCCGGCAACGCCTTCGAGCCTATGCCATATTACCCTGTGCAATCCATGCTCAACTCAACACCTCCATACCCTGGCCCGCCTTCACTCCATTCTAGCCATATGCGATCACCCACAGGCGGAGGGCAGGGCGGTCACGTCCCCTTTCGAGCTGGTGATTGGAGTAAGTTCGCTGCAAAGCTGCTATTTTACTGCTCACATTGTGCTAGGTTGTCAGAATTGCGCTTATCACAACTTTGCTCGCAATAGCGTGTGTTTGAAGTGCTCCATGCCTCGAAATCAGCAAGATATGTCCGGCGTGGTTGGCTATCCAAACTCCCCAAGTAATTACCATATAGCCACACTCACAGATAGTATGGCACGACAAATGCTTTGATCCTAGAAAAGAGTGCATACATGATTATACTATCAAAGTGCTTGCACCACTATTTATTCCTCTTGTAGATCATGCTGAGAACGAGTTCGAAAGCAGACCTTTTCAGGCCTCGAGACTCGTCTAGCTTGGAGATATTTTGTCGAATATTAGAAACGACATTCTCTTCATACGATCGATATTCCTGCTCCAAGTCCAATTGCTTGAAAACCGCTCTCACCTTGCTCTCAGCCTCGGAATTTTTCTGTCCATAATTGGCATCTAATTCTCGTCTTTGTTCAACCGAGGCCCTTTCCAAGGCCTTGTTGATGAGCCATCCACATTTATTGTCGACAATATCCGTGCCAATCTTGCCTGTCACTTCCGGATCACCATAACAATCGAGATAATCATCTTGTACTTGGAAATATTCACCTAGCGGTAACAGAATATCTTGTGCCTGCTTAAGGTCTGCATCCTCCGACACCCCAGTCATGAGCATCGCTAGAGCTACAGGCAGGTAGAAGGAGTAGAAAGCGGTCTTGTAGATCACAATGAACGAGTGTTTGGCCAGTGAGAATTTGCTTAGATCGACCTCATCTTCTGGAGCAGTAAGGAGATCAAGCATTTGACCTAGCTCCGTCTGGAAGGTAACATCGTGGAATATCTCCAGGAGGTTGACATAATAGATTTCCTGTCTGAAATGATTCTTAAGCAAGTGATAGATGGCAGCCTCCAGCATGAACGCATCATTGATTGCAATATTGCCAACCTTTGGCATAAGGTACCAGCAAGGTTGTCCCCGGCGTGTCTTTGACTGATCCATCATATCGTCGGCCACAAGGAAAAACGCTTGCAATAGTTCCACAGCCCAACCAAGAACGGTCGCTTTCTTGTATGTTTCCGCATCAAGCTTTTCCATGCCAGTCAAGATTCTAACTATATCGACTACAACAAGACCTCTATTCAACTTTCCACCCAGGCAGTTGTGTTCCAGACTCTTCCTGTACCATTCAACGGCCTCCTCGGGCATGTGAATCGAGTGCAAATAATCAATCAATTCATTCACAAGTGGCTTGAAACTTTCGATGAAGTCTTCTCTTGATGTGCTAGGGTTTGACATCTTGGCACACGCTGAGAAATGACTTCTCTGCGCAGTGTCCGGAGCAGTACGCGATAAGTTGATGAATCAATGCAGCAAAGTTGTGAGTTTTGTGTTCCCGGGAGTTACAGAACCGCATTCTTTACGGCGAATACGAGTCAGAGACTTAGAGCCAGAGGAACAAGACATTCACTTGCAGGACGAGATTCCGCAATCTTGTACTCGGGAATGGTGTCGTCGCGTCAAGAGTATCGCAACAATCAGTGCATGTATCTCTGTGGCTATCAAGGCAGGTCATACTATCTATGATACCTGTGGATCCCCGTCGGTTGTCGGGCACCATTCAACAGCTGACAACAAGAGGGCTCGTCCGAACTTGTCAATGGTCAGCCAGGGTTCTAGAATGATCTGCACCAATGATCTCTCATCTATATAGGCTACTGGAACTTTCTGCGGATATATCGGCTGTCACAACATTCGACACCATCAATAATGCAGTGGATCAACCAACGGATTTACGATACTCCCTAGCTAAGGCTTTCTTCGATTGTGGCGAGTATGCTAGATGTGTTCATCAGCTCAAAGGAGGTATTGCACATGATGGCAAGAGTCAATTTTTACAGCTCTATTCCCTCTTCCTGGTAGATATCTAGCTAAATAGTCTCCTCTCCTCGCACACGTCTGATAACGCTAGGCTGGGGAGAAAGCACGAGATGAAGATGGTGAGACTATTCTCGGGCCTGTCGATGGCAAAACTACGAATCCAAATCTGAGCCATATCTTGTCAGAATTGGAAGACTTGAAAAGAAGTGATGGCATGGACACCTACTTATTATACCTGTATCATTCCGATTGGCTTCCAGATTTGAGCTGACCGTGTTTAGCCTAGGGGTCGTCTATAGGCAGTTGGGAAGAGTTCAACAGGCTGTAATTGTTCTGATTGAAGCCTTACAACGGGAAGATTACAATTGGGCAGCTTGGGAAGAATTATCAGCTTGTATGTCAAGCAGTGCTACGGTAAGTGTGCTAGAATATCCTGGGACGGTATTAATATAATACTAGGTCAACAAGACCTTGTCTCAACTTCCGCACGGCCTTTTTGCTGAAATATTCCATGTACAAGCCTTGTTGGATCTTCATGCGAGCGGGGAAGAAGTAAATGACAGTCTCGAAAGACTTGAACAGGTTCTGCCAAATAGTGTCTGTTGTAAATCATTCCGAGCACTACTCGCATATAATGCTCAGGACTTTGAAACAGCTGAGGAACTCTTCGATGAACTCCTGGAAAGCAATCCATTCCGTGTCGATTATCTGGACATTTACTCAAACGTCCTGTACGTGCTCGAGCGTCGCTCGAAGCTCGGCCATTTGACCAAGATTGTCTCTGATATCGACAAGTTCAAACCAGAAACATGCTGTGTGGTTGGAAATTATTATAGTCTTCTAGGAGATCATGAGAAAGCCGTTACATACTTTCGCAAAGCGCTGAAGCTCAATAAGTCTTATTTAGCCGCTTGGACACTGATGGGTCATGAGTATATGGAGCTCAAAAACACCCATGCAGCAATCGAATCATATCGTCGAGCCGTTGGTAAGATTTTCTTTACCATTGTCTCGGAGTCATAGCTGAAACAGAGGAAGACATCAACAAGATGGATTACAGAGCCTGGTATGGTCTAGGACAGACCTACGAACTACTCGAAATGCACTATTACGCTCTACACTATTTCCAGAAAGCTGCATCTTTAAAGTATTCCTTTCGTAATACAACCGATGATAGAAGTGACTAACTCCAGTAGGCCTTTCGATACTCGTATGTGGACTGCGATGGGAAATTGTACGATCTGTTATTGCCTCACAAGTGCGCTTTTATTTACCTTCTCTTAGGTTTTGAAAAGCTTGGTCGAATCTCAGAAGCGGTAAAAGCCTATAGGAGAGCTTTAGTCGATGATGTGAGCCTCGATCTCGTGAACCTGATGAAACTCGGTGAATTATATGATCAAGCAGGCGATCTCCGTGCGGCACGGAAGCATTTTCAAGCAGTAGTCAATGCTAACACAGAAGACACTGCAATTGATACTTCAGCCGCCGTCGCTTGGTTAGATCGCTATGACAGACGTGTGTGAGATAGATTCCATTGACATCACATACTTTCAGCTTCCAAGAGACTACGGGTTTTGTGCCTAGTCATACTCCATACTTTGTGCATCCGAAGCCACATCGCTGGCAGAGATGGTTGTATCTTCGTCGGGGCCTGGACGAAGAAGCAGGTCATCTATAGAAATACTTTCCTCGGTCTGGAAAAACTGGGTTGAATTGGCGGCTTCTATCAATGCTTTGGAAAGTAGTTCAGCTGACAGTGCATCTGCTGGATTCAAAGCCAAGGCCTGTTCAGTCAGTAAAGAGAGGCCGAAAGACATACGACTTACCCTATGGAGACTTTCTATGGCTTCGTCCAGGCGATCTTGCTGTAGAAAAATCAAGCCACTTGCTGCATGAGGACCAGCATCGAGAGGTGCAAGTCTTTGAACTTCTTGAAAATGACTCAAGGCCTTTTCGAGTAATCTGCAAAGTAAGCGACATAAAGATGAAATTATAGCAAATTTACCCCAACTTTCGACATGCGTGCCCAAGATTCGCATGAGTAGCTACCCAAGCGGTCGGTCGGCTATGCGTAGACTGCGCAACCTCAAGAGCTTTATTGAACCAATTGATGGCGGTCTGAAGATGCATTTTATGAAAACACACCACCCCAAGTTCATTGAGTAAGAGAGGATCTGTCTTGCACATATTGTATGATGTGTTTAGATACTCATCAGCCAAGATGATGTTGTTGAGCTGAAGGTGTTGCATACCAAGGAATAAAGACGGCAGATGTGTCCTTCAGATCTTAGTACAAGCATCTTGCTATCTCCTACCAAAATAACCTTACCCCTGAAAGAGACGGGATGCTGTCGTATAGGCTGAGATAGCCTGATCATGTTCGCCCTCTATTGCGAAGGAGTGAGCAAACCCGATCCAGGCTGGTCCAAAGCGAGGGTTGATCACAGACGCCTTACTGAAATGGCGACGCGCTTCCGCCACTTTGTGAATGCTCATGTAGTACGTCCCAATAGCCAACCAAGTCACAGGCTCCTCGGGATGACGATCGGCCATGTCGTGCGAAAGGAGAAACAATTCGTTTTTCTTCCCCAGTTCATGCAGGCATGTTAAATGAAGTGGCAGAGTGTTTAATTTGTAGCGATCCTGCTTAAGAATTCTAAATAGTTAATAATGGAATATTTGATAAATCTTCTTCTTACTTCGTAGTCATCTTGAGGCTCTCGTCAAAGCGACATTGAGAAAACAGTAATTCCGCTCTAGACTGGAGCATGTCTGAATTACCGCTAAGATTGTATTCGTTCACCAACACAGTCTCAGCATGAAGATATCGTTCACTGGACCTGTATTTGTTTAGTTTGGTTGTATAGATCATCTTGACAAAGTCAATATCGTCCGTGTGCAGCCCTTCGAACGATAATGTATCCAAGAAAGTCCATTCTGTGAATTTAGATCTTGCCTTCATAAAGGTAGGATTCGTTTAGACTCACCTTCTTCAGAGTTCATTAGATTATGACTTAACAGCTCATCCAAAGCTTCGAAGCACTTTGCATCCACCCTTAAAGCTTCCTCATAGCACTCCTTTGCACGATCGAAGTTATTCATCTGTGAGAACACCTTGCCACGGAGATGGCACATGGATGCTTCCAACGTAATTCCGCCGTCAGTCTCCTTGGATCTATGTTTGTCTATATCAATGAGCTTGATTGACTTGACTTGGAATAGAGCTACCTTTAAGAGGGTTCGTTTCGCCTAGTAGGGACAGCGCATCTGCCCATTTATCCATCTTGATCTTGCTTGTTTAGGGAGATGTCGCGATGAGAGACCTCTCGACTTACCAAACTTTGAGCGGCAAGAAAGCGACAAGCGACACTGGTGTCTGGTAAGTCACGACCTAAAAGAAGATTGTATGCCCGTGCATAGTGTCCAGAATTAAAGTGGCATTGTGCCAGCCAAAATGCATCGTTAGCATCGTCTTGGAGAATCAGCGAATGTAGGAGAAATGAGAACCGTATTTTTCCTACCTGTCATGGAGAATATTTTGTCCCCAACAAAGGCAGCAGTAATATACTGATGTTGGACGAGGGCGTCGTGCCTCCATAATCTCAAACGTTGTACTTGTTGTTCACGTCTGGAAGATTCCGACTCTTGGTTTCCAGAAATCTCGCTGGGGCTGTCGACGAAAAGCCGTGATTTGCTACCCTCACGAACAACAGGAGATAGTGTCAGGGTTGACACGAGACTCTCTCTGTGAAATTGCTTCTGCAAGGCTGTGGAAGAATTCGTTGGGGTTTCCAGATTGAAAGGCCTTGATGGAGTGCTCGTCGCGTTGGAATAGCGCGACTCCGGACGAGTCATTATTCTTGCTCAGCAGAGATACGATGACTCGAATTATCTGTGAATCATAGACACCATTCGGTACGATGCAATTTATACATATCAGAGCGAGTTGAATATATCGGAGAAGTTGAGAAGATATAGTTTTCCGGAATGCACGCACATCTCAGCAGTCAATTGCTGTCATTTTTGCAGTCTCCGTCTTGCGCAACACAAACGAGCTTCCAAGGATTGTTAAACTAATTACAAGTATATATGCCGCGCTCCTCGCGACATACTGGCTTCTCGGCTAGCTTATAAGGGCACTTCTGGCTGGAGGAGTCTGCTGCGTATACACTTATCTTCCTGGAGCTTTGGGTCGTTCGTACCAGCTCAAGGACGATCGCTAGGTCGATCGACGTGTCTGAAACAACGTCCTTCGCACCATCCATGTTTTCGAAGATATTTTATGCAATACTCTGATATCTATGTATGCATATACATCATAAATAGAGGCTAGAGGAAAATATGATATCCCTCGTCAGAAGTTTAATTGCAGCTTCCATCTTCTTGCTCATCTCTTCATTTCCAATGGCATCGTAAGCAGAAACCATTTGTCGTAAAAGCTCCTCGAGTCTACGGAACGCCCGTATCAGAGAGCCCTCGTAGACATCCGTCATCTTACAGATATGAGCAAACGATTTACCTTGTGCCCACGCATACACGACATCCATCAACACTGGTTTGAAGCTCTGAACGTACTCTTCCTCTACAAGGTTGAGCTTACTCTCCTGGGAGACTTTTGCTATACGACGAGCAGTATCTTGCATTATCTTCAATGGCGTATCCAGTTCTTCTTTAAGCTTTGGCACATCCTCGCTCTTCTCCTGAAAAACGCAACAAGACAACAATGCGGCACATTGTTCGGGAGAGAGATCATTGAAGACACCATTAAAGATCATTTCTGTCAGTAAAAGCTCATCGCCACTGCTGATTTCGCAAGCGACTCGACCCTTCATTTCGATTACATCCTCGGAGGTTGTGAAGCCTAAACGTCTGAGAACACGTTTTCGGCATTTGAGCTCATCCAATTGCATGATAGAATGTGCAGCGGCAATCTTAGCCTTGGTATCCTTGATTTGCGTTTGTGTATCCATCTTTTGCGAATATCGCTGATATAGATCATTTAGACGAGGCGAATTCGACAAAGGATTAGATAACAGTTTCGCGTCCAAGACCTCTACTTTACGAATTAGTTGTTTAAAAGTATCGTCCGTGATCTTCATATTTTCGATCGGGTCAAGGAGAGCAATGCCGTCCGGAAAGCGTTTTTGCACTTCTGAAATCGACTTACGAACCGTAGCACGTTGTTCGGCATTGTTTATATCTTTTGGAAGGAAGATCCTAATGTGTCCAATGGCTTCGACAGCTGACAAAATGACAGATACGAGCTCCATTTTGCCTGGGAGTCCGTTTTGAACTGGTCTCATGTCGTCCTCGACTCCCTTCTTGGTTGACTTTGTCGAGTCCAGTGAGACCCAAAGCAAGACAGCAAGAACATAACTCTCCTGAGGGAGATATTCTGTTTGTGTGCTCTTGGGTGGGAGCCTCTTGGAATATGAAACAACAGCTCCCCACCCAAACTCAGCTTGTCCAACCTTGACCTTGATAAGACGTCCTGACTGCATGAATGGCAGACAGTAGTTTGGATTATTTACGATATCCCGCATATCTTGAGCATAACTATTGAGCTGCTTTTTCAGATCATAATACTCGCTAATTGCTTGTTCGTCCTCAATTACTTCCGTATCCACTTGCGCGGTGAGTTCATTCAAAGTGACCTCCAATTCGGGTACTGCTGAATTGCTTTGAAACTGATAGAAGCATCGTTCAAGCATGAACTCTGGACTAATGCCTTCCACTCTCATTAAATTCAGAATCATGTTGTAAGACAGATGAAAAGCAGAATCGAGTCTGTCAGCTGCACCTTTGAGCATGTTCTTTGCAACAGGAGGCTCCATCTTCTCGTCAATCATAAGTATAACGATTCCTCGATCATCGAGACCTCTACGGCCCGCACGTCCAGACATCTGGATATACTCACCAGAACTCACCCAGCGAAACTCCTTGCCATCGAACTTTCGTACATTGGTAAAGACCACCGTTTTGGCAGGCATATTCAAACCGATACTGAAAGTCTCCGTGGCAAACAGCACTTTAATCAGACCTTCCTGAAACAAGATTTCAATTACTTCTTTTAGGATTGGTAGTAAGCCAGAGTGATGAATCCCAATACCTCGACGTAAGAGAGGGAGGATATGTTCTATTTGTGGCAATTTTCTATCAGCCTCGGAGAGAGAGTTCATCGCATTTGTGAAGATCTTTGATACATTGTCTCGTTCGACCTCATCACACATGTCCAACTTGCTCATTTGCAGCGCCAAGCTTTCACACTCGCGCTTGGAAAAGGAGAAAACTATTACCGGGTTATAGTTCTTGACCATAATCATCTTGACAATCTTATAGATGTCACTGGGACCTTTGACACCACCTTTAGCTGTCTTGCCTTTTTTCCCGGCTTTCTTTGTTGGTAGAGCAGCGGGATCATCACCCATCTTCTCAACCAGAGCCCCCATCGCTTTTTGAAAATTATCTTCACGGAATTGCGATTTCTCGTCTACCACTAAGTGAATACCATCCCCAGCAGCTGGAAAGAGGTAGTGTTGCAAAGGAGTCGGCCGAAAGTCCGTGTAGACAACGTGACAGGGCTGAGAATGCGTCTTCACGATCCACTCGGCGAATTGCATCGCATTAGGTATTGTGGCAGATAAGAAAACGTAGTGTACCTTATCCGGTAACAAAATGATGGTCTCCTCCCAGACGACACCACGTTCTTTATCACGCATGTAGTGTATTTCATCGAAAATCACCCAAGCCACTTCTCTCATAACTTCAGAGCCCCGATAGAGCATGGAACGTAGAATCTCAGTCGTCATCACTAGGCAGGAAGCAGTCGGATTTATTGTCACGTCGCCAGTCATCAGTCCCACGTCCTGGAACTCTTCCAAGAGTTCTCGATACTTTTGATTGGAGAGTGCCTTGATTGGTGACGTATAGATGACTCTTTGCTTGTTCTTAAGACTCTGTGCTATGGCGTATTCCGCGACGACTGTCTTCCCAGCCGACGTATGAGCACTGACCAAGACAGACTCGTTTCTTTCAATGCTTGCAATCGCTGTGGCTTGAAACGGATCAAGGGTGAATGCATATGATTTAGCAGGAACCTCGGGCTTCTGGTGCTGCGATATCGGAATGTATGGATAATTTGGTGGCAGTGCGACCTGGTGTCTGACTTGATGTTTTATGACTAGAGGTTGATCTCCTACGTTCTCTTTTGTTGGAGCCACGTTCCTCGCAGCCTCCTGGTCAAATTCGTCCGTCACGTTTACCTCGCGAGCTAGATTCCGGACGGACGGGTCGATACGGCTTTTCTTTGTCTCGGAGCCAGCTCTTGATTCACTAGAAGCTCGCTTCTCCCTACGAGGCGTCCGCTTCGAAGAGCCGTTATTCGTCGCTGAACGTGATGCGACACCAGAGAAGACATCGAAGGCGTCATCCGCGGCATCGTCAAACATATCGAGTGTCGTGGTAAAACTACAGGGACAGAGTTTCACAGTGTCAACTGGACTCGATAACTTTTCAACCGTGTTACTCTGTCGAATTCAATATTCGAAAAAGAGTGCCAGACAAATGTTCATGAGCGCTCGATGCGAAGGGCAGTTTAACTTTTTTATTGCTACAAAACACGAGATAAGTAATGAAGCCCGCGCTGCCGCAATGAAATATGGCTTTCGCTGTAATGAGTCAGTGCATGTTGATTCGATAGTCGCCAGTACTATGTAATGTACAAATCGTGGGATCCTAGGCATAATGAAATTAGTCGGCGCGTTCCCGTGTTCCTGCGTTGAAAGATCTTGATCGTGATAAAGATCTGCCAAGCCTGATTTCCGCATCCTCTTCTTCTCTTTCGATCTGTTTCTCGCTAGGCAAGAGAACAGCTCGATCAAGTTTGAGAGGAAGACCACGGTGGCGACCTCGAATTTGCAAAGCGATGATTACCAATTTCGAAAGAGTATGGAATTTTCCGGAAAACGAATAAGCGATGTCAGGAAAACCTATTGAAAGTCCAACTGTTCTGGTCAATCACGATAGATCACATAGATATTTTGAGGACCATACCAGTGCCATACGCTGAAACGATCTCGAATAGAACATTGAAGATATTGAACGACTGCAGGTTCGCATTCTGTATGTCGGGATTTTCGATAATGCTAGGAGTTATTAGATTCCAGACTTTGAAGATGATATTCGAGATAAGATACCCTGAGTCATCAGTCGATGTGCATATAATGGAGAGAAAGTCTTACATATGATAAAGAGAGCCAAGAACACATACCACAGATCGAATCCCAGTTGACGCCTGATATGAGTGCCAACGAAAGACTGCTGACCATGCTCGTCCTCTTCCTCAGCTGAGTATATGCCGAGACTGCGTTCTTCATAAACATTCGTCTTTCGAATGCTGATCGCCACTGGAAACACAGAGATGTACTGTTTTGTCAGAAAATTTTGCACTATCAGAGGACATTCATACCCTATAATAGTTAGTGATGAATTTAGCAGACATGGTGCGATGATACATCATAATCATGTACGAGACCAATATAGCAGAATGCAAACCGGCAAGATTTACGGCAGTGAAACCAGCCGTCCGAGTGCAGAATGCTTGAAAGAGTCCCACAAAGACACGATAGCCCGCTGGGATGTCTGTAATCTCATCGTTACCAAGATCTAGAACAATGAACAACACAAGGTCCAAGCCATTGAGAGCTACCAGAATACCGAGCAACCACCAAGTTGCAGAACCGGGAAAGAGGAGAGTGAAACATCGTCTAGGATGATCTAGTAAGAAGGCAAATTCTTCTTTGACAGGGGAATTGTTTGGCCAAAGCTTGTAAGAGACCCAGATGACAAATCGGAGCATGCATGGGAAACCAGTATTACCGATCACGATCAAGAATGATGCCACTAGAAGAAGAAATGTTGCATTCTGAAAAGATAAGTAAGAGTCCTGCGTGAAGGTCAACCCAAGATCATTGAAGGCAGAAGCGGAAGAAAACAAGGACCACCATCCACGAGATGTTCCTGTATTTGTGACTACAGGGATGTACTGTTGTGCAGAGAAAATGAATGCCAAATAGCAGATGAAACCAAGAACGTGGAACCCAAAGAAGTAGCTGACTAAAACCCAACACAAAGTTCGTGTGGCTCGATATTCTATTCCACCAAGCTCTTCTCGTTGTTCTCTGTTAAGAGAAACAAAAGCGGAATTACGGCCGATTGTGGGTTGAAAGGATATGTAGGGTAAAGTCAGTTCTCGTACTTGTGACGAGCGATCTCGAGACCCACTATCTCGCCGACGCCGAAGTGCCGTGGCGACTGTTCGATCAAGGGTTGTTGAACGACCTCCGCGTGAAATAAAAGAAGCCCGTCTTTGATGAATCTTCTGATTTCGCGTCACACCATCCATAGTCATAGTGCGTTGACCCAATTCTAATAAGGTTGAGCCAATCGTTCTTGATGCGCCCTCTGCAGTCCGTGCTCTAAGCAAATTTGAATCGGTGGCTCTCGTTGAGCCGAAAGAGCCCGTTCTGAGATGACCATGAGACTCGTTGTGAGTCTTGCGTGGTACGGGAAGCTCAGCAAATCGAATGTCGGCAGTATTGCGTACGTGCTCTTCAGGTGGCAATGTTGGTTTTTCATCTTCATCGTCCATTATTGCCTGGCTGGTGATACTGGCTGCGCGCCTGATCTCAAGGTCCTCCGCATCACCCTTGAGATCTCGTACGTCTTTGTCGTCCGACCCGAGCGCACTGCTGTCACTTGGACTTCGAGCAGTATCGTTATCATCTCGCTTGATCAGTGGATCAAACCCCTCATCTGGTATTCCAGACGACCTTCGAGGAACTCCGCTGGAAAGAGACAGCCGATCAACACTGAGAAAAGTATTGTTCCGGGGACTGGCAGCGGGCTCATCAGTGTTGGAATTTGCATGGTCGCGAGGACCAGACGGACGGAACTGATGGTTGCGGCCGGAATCAAAGAGAACACGAATCTCTCGTCCGTTAACACCTTTCTCTTCTTGCTCAAACGATTGTGCGCGAGATTTACTTTTCCGCAAGTTGAGCTTGAGATTTGCCTCCTTGACGATATGTGCGAACCGCTTCTGGAACCAGTATAGCCTGATGAAAGCTGTCGCTGAGTGTATGACGATTGGGTTTGTCAAAGACGCTAAGCAGAAGAAGACGACTTGCTGGTAGGTGTTCAAATTGTTGATGTTCAGCACAGCTAGCCCAGCTTGAGTGCAGCACGAACTTGCCATGAAGAGAGCATTTATATAACGTACATCTCCTCCAGCAAAAATCTTTGATCAAATTAGGCAATGGCCAAAGGGATGATAGAATCGCTTACGAGAAGACTTCCCAGAATAGTCATACCAGTGATATACATGTAGTGAAGTGTTAGAAAATCAAAGGAAGGCCTTTTTTGGCTTGCCAATGAGGTGGCTTTCTTCTTGACATTTTCATATTGGGCAGCCAACATGTTGTAGTCGAAGCGATGACCTTTGAGAGATGCCTGCAGTCGCGCACTTCAGCCGCGATGATTGTAAACTCAATCGCTCGTAAAGAGTCGGAAGAGTCTATAATGTCGAGAGACTGTCGATTTTTACAAAGCGCGTACTAAAGTGGCATGATTCCCATCAGACACTGTCACAAAAGCCGAGACATGTTCAGGACGTGAGCACAAGAGAGGAAGGCAGGTGTTGTCAAAGTGCCTCGAAGCTGGCACGTAATTGAAAAGCCATTCCCAGATCAGCAGCCATTTGACACGTGCAGGACAGATCTAGTTCGTACGAGTGTAAGCATAGACATCGATGTCTATGCAATACTCGTGTATCACAACAAGTTTGAGCTTAATCAATCGTGTCATGAATCGTCTCAAGAACTGATCTGCTGTTTTATGCAGTCGGCTGTCATAAAATGTACTACTGCACAGGCGCTGAAAGTACTGCCCAGTGAACTCAGATTAGAGACAACCTTAAAGTGCGGGCAATCTTTTCGGTGGGTTCGCGTACCCGTCGACGATGCCGAGGCTGATGCAGTTACCGCTGTATTTCGCTGTGCCCTGCGTAACAGGGTCATAACGTTGACTCAGCATGAGCACGAAATTGTGTTCGCAAGCATTTTCGCGAATGATCACACGGGGGAGGACGATACAGAGGAATTCCTACGAGACTACTTGAGCCTCAATACGGACCTGGATAATCTGTACAAGCAGTGGGGCTTGGTAGATGCACACTTTCAGAAAATCTCTAAGCAATTTCTTGGCTTAAGAATGTTGAGACAAGACCCATTCGAGAATCTACTCTCCTTCATTTGTTCATCCAACAACAACATCTCAAGGATCTCACAAATGGTACAGAACTTGTGTAAGCACTACGGTAAAGAAATCGCGACTCTGGACAACATAACCTATTATGACTTTCCAAAGCTTGATGCTCTGGTGCATAGCTCTCTGACAGAAGAGCTTAGAGCACTTGGATTTGGCTATCGTGCAAAATTCATTGCTAATACTGCTCGTCAGTTGTCTGCATTATCTCCGGGTTATCTAATGACCTTGAGAAACAAGCCTTATGAAGAAGCTCACAATGAGCTTTTGCAGTTCACAGGCGTTGGAGCCAAAGTAGCAGACTGTGTCTGCCTAATGAGTCTTGACAAAACACAAGCGGTACCCGTAGATACGCATGTACTGCAGATTGCGCAAAGGGACTACAAGTTTAAAAGTAAAGGTACGGCTATGACGAAGCTCTTATACGAGAAGATCAAACAGCACTTTATAGATCTCTGGGGCCCTTATGCAGGCTGGGCACACTCTGTACTTTTCGTTGCAGACTTGAAAGCCTTTCAATCTCCTCTTGTGAAATCAGAGCCGGATATAGACGGCTTAGCGCAAGCAGCACAAGTTGAGCCGCTCTTGAAGCTGAAGAAGGAGAATGCGCCGATACAGCACGCTCGTCCAGCGCCATCGAATTCACAGTCCAGTGGGTCCACAAACTCACCGGAATTGATGGATTTTAAACCAGTACCGACGGCCAATAAGCGACAAGCCTCTGGTAAATTGACTAGCAGATTGAGAAGAAAAGTCAAAGTCGAAGAACCGTAGGTGGTTCAACGTTGAGACTGAGAACAGCGCGAGAATGCAGGGGCACAGAAGGTCGTCATATATCATTCTAGCTGGTGAGCACCTTGCATCCAATGGACATCTAAATTTGTCGAAATTATCGTCAAAGTATGGAAGCTCTCCGGTTTGACTCAAATTGGTTGATGGGCAAGCAATGTGATGCCACAAGTGCTACCTTTGGTTCCGTGCATGTTTTCCAGCAAGGATTCACGAAGCTTCTTGACTTGTGCCTCTTGAAGCGTGTATCCTAGCACAATTTCCGCCAAAAGTAATTTCGCGTACGCCACTGTTGTTCTACTTGCAAAGATGCCAATGTGGTTTCACTGAATCTATTGACGTACACTTCAGCTGGGGACTAAAACTGATCCAATCTATTGCAAGATATGTCCCTGACAGCATATCTTCGCACCTGTAAGCAGGCCTTGCGATCGCTAGCTTCTGTGAATCGGGCTCACAAGGATATCTCATTTGTGATTGGGAATGAGTCCGCGGATCTCGACTCCTGCGTTTCCTCCATCGCATATGGCTATCTGGCCACGCTGAAGTCGAAGCACACAGAATTGGTTATCCCTGTACTGAATCTTCCTCGCGAAGATATCAAGCTTCGAGCAGAGCTTATCTTGCTCCTTCAAGAAGTGTCGCTTCCTGAGTCAGATCTCATATGTCGCGATGATCTACCTAGTGGTAAGTAGTGCAATAGCATACAACCAGAAAGACTCTTGACTGCCTCCAGAGGAAGAGTTCCCCAACCAATCTTCTTTTGCCTTGGTCGATCATAATCATTTCAAGGTAGAAGGTATCAACGATAGTCAGGTCAAAGTCAAAGCCATCATTGACCATCACGTTGACGAGCGACTCTATATGGATGCTTCACCAAGAGTGATTCATGCCTGTGGCAGCTGTACGTCTCTCGTGGTTGACTATTTCACATCATTATGGAAGCAAGATGGAATCGATGATGAATCTCAATTGACGCAATTGACCCTTAGTGCTGTACGCTGACTCTTGCTCTGTCGATGTCTACCTGACAAGGACAGATACTGGTTGATACCTCGCAACTCTCAAATCAAGCAACAGAAACTGATTTCACTGTGGTGAAGTTCCTGCGATCAAGGTTGTTGGGTGTCCAGGGTTGGAATGAAGGGGCCCGATATCGCGCTCTACAAGCGGCTAAAAGGGATACCACGGGATTAAGCTTTAGACAACTTCTTAGGTGAACGCCATCTAACCAAATCCTATACATCACTGACCCACTCAAGACGCGACTATAAAGAATGGTCACTCGGGAGCAAAGTCGGACTTTGGGGTGTCTCGTCCGTAACCACGTCCCTGGGAAACTTGCTAACCATGGACGATTGGGAAAGGGACCTCAGAGCTCACTGGCAAGCAAGAAACTTGGATGTCTGCATAATCATGGTAAGTCACATGCTGACAGCCTGTGTAGTACGAAAACTGACTACGGTGAAAGACAAAACATGGAGAAAAGGAATTGCTTCTTGCAGCAGTCAATGAGGCAGTGAAGAAGTACGTGACCAAGTTTCTTGATGTCGCAAAGACTGAAATGCTCTTGAAACCTTGGTCAGGGAGTGTCTCCTCCGATAATCCCAGCATTTTCGTCTACCAACAAGGAGAGCTGAGTGCGACTCGCAAGAAAGTGGCCACGATCTTGCAGAAAATCAAGCCAACAGGAGAAGACGTGTCCTCTTTATGAGCCACGACCTCTCGCCGGAGCAGTTGACTATTGCATTCATGAAATTGCGCTTTCGGCACGAATTACATTGCAGTCTGCAAGTGACGAATTGCAAGGGTGCTGCAAAGGTAGCGGCACAGGATCAACAGGGCAATCAGCATGAAAGCTGCGGACCTTCATACCATGTTACATTGCCTTGGTATTTCCCGTGCATCAGCATCGATTTCAGACAAGTCTTTCATAGAAATACATATCCTGCATTGTAGGCATGGATACGCGAGGATAGTCTTCCTGCAAAATTTAAATCTTTTCATGCCAAATTTGATTATTTTTATGCCAACATGTGGAAACTAAATTTTTAATCTTCATAGACCCATGACTCGTCCTGCTTGGACCAGGACTTGACTTCGTCTGCAGAGAACCAGAGGGCGATTTCCTTCTTGGCGTTCTCGACAGTGTCGGATCCGTGGCAGACATTTCTGCCCACGGCGATGGCAAAGTCGCCTCTGATTGTACCTGGTGCCGAGGCAAGAGGGTTGGTGGCACCCAGAAGGGTTCGGCCAGTCTTGACTGCGTCTGTGCCCTCCCAAACCATGGCACAAATTGGACCAGAGTTCATGTATTTGACGAGACCAGCAAAGAATGGCTTGGACGAGAGATCTTCATAGTGCTTCTCAAGGTGAGCCTGGCCTGGTGTGCATAGTTTCAGGGCGGCGAGCTTGTATCCCTTCTTTTCGAATCGTGAGATGATTTCACCCACAAGTCCTCGTTGAACGCCGTCTGGCTTGATTGCAATACTGTAGAAGAGTTGTTAGCACTTTATGCTGGGGGAAAAAGAAATATATATATATATAAAAAGAGGGGAAAGTGAGCAACTCACAAAGTCTGTTCTCGTGCCATGATGAATGAAGCTGACTCTTTTCTTTCGTTTTGTCGTGCGTGCAAACGTTGAAGTTGGGAGGAGAATGTGAAGATTTGTTGAGATACAATTCACACACGTGACTCACAATAAAGCTGGTCAAATCATTCATCATCGCACGCGGCAACACCGTCCTGAGCACGCTGGACGGCCTCGACTTTTGCTCTCTTTGCTCACTAATCCAATAACACTATGCGCGGCATTCTGGTCCGCCGCTACATTTCAGCCGCAGTCGTTTTCCTTGCGTTCCTTTTCATTGGCACGCTCGTCGTTTCAGGCGATAGTGGGCAATTGCACGAATTGCAAGAAACGCTAGTGAAGCCCATGCTTACGACGGAGCAAGCATATTCTGCGCCTAAATTGGCAAAACCACCAAAGAATAATGAAAAGGCCGCAGCTGCCATGATTATGCTCGTCAGGAACTCTGAATTGGACTTGGCGATCGGTAGTATCCAGGATCTCGAGCAAACATACAACAGTAAATTCAAGTACCCATGGATCTTCTTCAATGATGAGCCGTTCACGGACGAATTCAAGCAAAAGACGACCGCTTTAGTTTCGGGCACGGCTCAGTACGAGTTGATCCCGAAGGAACATTGGGATGTCCCAGATTGGATTCATCCCGACTTGCTTGAAGCGTCCTTTGACAAGCTGGAAGCTGACGATGTCAAGTACCATCACTTGCTTAGTTATCGACAAATGTGCCGCTGGAATTCCGGCATGTTTTACAAACACCCTGCATTGGCAAAGTACAAGTGGTACTGGCGAGTCGAGCCCGAGGTGCAGTTCTTTTGCGATATTGATTACGACGTCTTCAAGTTTATGGAGATGCATAACAAGACCTATGGGTTCGTCATTAATATATACGACTCTCCCAAATCAATTGAACATCTTTGGCCAACGGTCGAGGAGTTTGTTGCCGAGCACCCAGAGCATGTTCACGCCAATAATTCGCTGCACTGGTTGAAGGACTCTTCGCGGTCAGCTCACTATAGTGCAGCAAATGGATACAGTACCTGTCACTTTTGGTCAAACTTTGAGATTGCCAACATGGAATTTTGGCGTAGTCAAGCATACGACGATTTTTTCAATGCTTTGGACCGTACGGGCGGCTTCTTCTACGAAAGATGGGGTGACGCGCCGGTCCACAGTATTGCTCTTGGGCTTATGGAAGATAAACACAAGATTCATTATTTTGACGATGTCGGGTATCGTCATATACCTTATTGGAACTGTCCGAAATCCGACGCCTGTTCCGCGGACTGCGCCTACTCTTTCACGGATGGTACAGGACTCGATGCTGAGGACTGTAAACCTATATGGTTTTCCAATGTAAACAAGGATTCTGCCACAATAGAGGATTATCCATGAGTAAAAGGCCAATGTACATAGATACATATGTATTTTTATACACAAGTTGATCACTTGACCGGCTTCCGCCCACCATGGGAAAATAATAGAGTGAACAAGATGTTACGCGAGCTTTAGATTCAGGAAAGAGCAGGAGAAGTTGAGCGTGAGATCATGTGATGACAAGGACCTGACAAATCATCAGGGGGTAAAAAAAAAGAGAGAGAGAGAGAGAGAGAGAGAGAGAGAGAGAGAGAGAGAGGGTTGGAGCACTGTGGGTATGTGGCATCATAAAGTGGCCTGCTGCAGACGCGATGAGAAATAATGCTAGTACTGGTCGTTTCGTGCTGGTGTTGTGTAACGCTCGGGGGGAAATATGCAAGTGCAGCCGCTGTTGTGCGGCAAGGCACGCTCGGCCAAACCACGGCCCAAATGCCACCATTGATATGACCTGCAGCACGACAAGAGAGAGAGCACAGTTTCCATGTTGTGGTTCATTTGTATATGGGTGATCCTCTCTCATCTCGTGGTTGAACGACCCGTGATTGATCTTTTCCTCACCTCCTCCAAGCGACATGAAATCATACACTTGCGCAAGCAAAAAAACGATACAAATCAAGCTGCCATCATGATGCTTCAGCAACAGGACGCAGCAGATCGGAAACGCTACGGAAATCTGGTATGGCTCATCTACACAGGTCTGTCACTCCTATCACATTTTTTGTGGGGAGAAAAAAAAAAAGGCTAAACAGTGCTGTTTTTCTAGTCGTCAAATACATCTATTCTTTCTGGTATGGCTCAGTGCCAGTCATGCTCTTACCTCGTGGAGCTCTACCGTCACCAATAGAATACCTGCTCTCACTCCCTTCGGCTCGTGGAGAAGGTCTGAGATGCAGATGATCTTGTCATCATACGTATACTAACAAAAAATAATAGGTGCCATTGCCGTGGGTATTATGTTTATGTGTGCTGAAAGTGTTGTAAGTCGGTCAAAAGCGCTGATAAAAGAACAAATAGCTCAAGTTGATATGCTACGAGAGAAAGAAGAAAAAGATAAAAAATTATGATGAAACGCTCATATTCCCCAACCGAACAATGTCGATGCCCTATGGTTGCTGTTCTTTTTTGTTGCTCTTCCTCGATATACTCTATACGGCTCAGCAAGCGGTCCGTGACCTGGCTCCGTTCCACTCCTCTTTTATTGGACTTATGCTTTCCTTGATCGCGTTACCGGTGGGTTGTATGATCCAGTGGCAGAGATTTTCGAGGTATCCTCCAGACTGGCTTGCACAGCGTCATCGAATTTGGGGTCAATGGCAATTTCTCCCGAGCTGATCGACTTTCTTGCAGCTCTTGGACCCTTCTTGGAGTACACTCGAATGTAAAAGCTGATGAATAGCAAAAGGTACGAACTCAAGATTGCAAGACCCATAAGTGCAGCGAATTCCTCACCCGTGCAATCTCCGACGGTTGGTGCCCATGGGAAGTACTTCATAGCAAAGTGCGTATAGGAAGCAAAGTAGATGAATCCCAAGTCAATAACGAATTGAATGATCTGAATCCGCGTGACCCATTCTTTCCACCAAACACGGATACCTCGTGCAGAGAGGAAGTAGTAAAAGTACATGACCACATGCACAGTAAGGTTAAGGAGGATTGGCACATAAGACTATGATTGGGGTCAGTCATGAATCTCATCGAGGATAGAGGCAGGAGGCACATACAACCGAGGTCTTTCCTAGAAGTTGCGTCCAGCATAGCGCTGCAGTGGCACCGTGGTGGTAAGTGTGCAGAAACGCCAGTGGCTTCTTCTTGAGGAACAAGAACATGGTGTCGATGAGTTCAATGTATTTTGTGATGTAATTGAGCTAGAAGGATCGTGTCAGCCACCAACCATAGTACAGCGCAGCGACATGGTATACATACGTAGTAGATGAAGACGAGCGGTTGTGTCCAAGCTCCTGGACTACAGATGGAGTAGAATACACCATTTCGAATGATGATTGGGAAAATTTGCTCAAACAACAGAGCCCAGAGCACGCCAGAGAGGACAGTGAGTCCGATGTTGTGCAGCTGGAACCAGGCATTGAGTTTGAGAGCGGGTCGCGAGCGCATGAACTCTCTGCCAGAGAATATGATGACATAGTACGCGATGATACACGCAATCACCTCTTGGTAGGTTGAGAGCAGTGTCTCGCCGGGCACGAATTGAAAGTCTGAAGCACGCGTTCCCGTGATTGTGAGCCACAGCTTGTCGAATATTGGCCAGAGATAGATACCGAAAGGTCGATCAACCGTAGGAAATCCGAGCAATGCTACCATATTTGTTTGATTAGAGCTCTGAGACAGAGAGTGTGTTTGTGTAGGTCTGGTTTTGTTGTTGTTGTTGTTGTTTTGTCAATTTGTGGATATTCTTGAGCAAGACTCGACTAGTACCTGGCTCAGGCAGGAGAGTGAATGAAGGACTCGGGATGAGACGACGTGAAGGGGGCCAAGAGTAGAGGGAGACTTGTGAATGAATGAATGGATGGATGAAGGAAGCAACGAGAGAAGAGATTCTCGGACACTCGGGTTTGGCTGGACTGGGGCTGCACATGCGCTGCGTGCTGGCCGTCTTTGTCTGCAGGGGAAATGGAGCTCTGAATTTTCTTCTCTCAGATTGAAAACTAAAATCAACAAAAACGAAATTCACACAGAAAAATGGAAGAAAGAAAAAAGAAAAAAACTTTTCTCCCCCCCGTCGGCTGCCTGCTGCTGGCATCCGAGGCTCTGTCCTCACTTTTTGCTTGTCGTCATTGAGATTCAGTGAGCTGCCCTCCTGCCACTTGACCTATGAACGCACCGCCGAGAGAATACGGCAGTGCTGTACGCGTTGTCAAACTTGCCATGATCCGTAATCGCCGCAGTAGCACTACCATAGGCACTGGCGCGTGGACGGCCAAAAACCATGCAAGACTGAACTTTTCTGTTGTTTTTCTATAGCTGCCGAATGGCAAATTCAAGAGACTCGAAGCCAGAACGAGCGCAATCTTGGCGTGATTACTTGTCAAAACACGCATATTTCAGAGGTGCCGGTGCATCGGTGTGATTGAGTCTTTGCAGTGGCCACCGCGAACCTCCCTTCTCAAATCATCTGAGAGCTCCTCTCGACGTAGTCAGCGACTTGTGGATGAGGTGCTCACAAAACTGCTCGTCTGCCTCACTGCAGCTTGTGCACCGATAGAGATTGCAGTCTAGTCGTGCAGCGCTTTTGCAACGATGTTTAGAGGTCAGTCATGCGTCGATTCATTCAAAGTCTGGAACTAAATAGCTCACTTTGATATCTAGCCGCCTTGAAACCATCCGTCCTCTCCGTCAGACCTGCTACGACAAAATTCGTGCAGGCTTCCCTCGCTCCCACTCGACGAGCGTACTCGAGTGCTCATGACGACGAGTCTTTCGAGTCATTCTCGCAGCGATACGAAAAGTTCTTCGCTGGAGTAGACGATCTCTTTGAATTACAAAGAGGTCTCAACAACTGTTTCGCTTACGATCTCGTGCCATCAGTCGGCGTCATTGAAGAAGCTCTCAGAGCTTCCCGTAGAGTAAATGACTTTGCGACCTCTGTGCGGATCTTTGAGGGAATCGCTCAAAAGGTCGAAAACAAGGGCCAGTATGCTCAATATATTGAAGAATTGAAGCCAATTAGGGAAGAACTCGGCATCACACTCAAGGAAAACCTGGCCTAATACCACTCGAATTGTTTGCAGCGGACAAGGACAAATGCCTTGTAGCGTTTCTCAAGAATGTACTGTGCTTGTGCGTAAAGAGGTTTGTTTCTAGACTCACCCAAAAGCTACATTTAAAAGTACAAATAAGACATCGTTACTATCCATATCTCCATCAAGTCTCGTTTGATTTCTCTATGCTGCCTCTGCCGAAGTCACTGACAAAATCTTGCCGGTTCCTGGAATAACGACCGAAATCTTATCCACAAAATGCCGCTTGTCTACATTCACCTGCTCGCGCATCCTACCATCGGAAGGCACTTTGGCATACTCTGCCGATAATTTGGTTTCTTCAATCTCAATCACTCGCTGTAAGATTGACTTGAGCGCATCCGTCTCTAGAAATTTTGTGAGTACACGAGCCAACACTAAAGTGTCCTACAGTTTTCATCAGTTTTCAGTGGCAGCAAAGTTGCGCGAATGATGTACAAACCTTGACGAGCGACATGATATATATATTCGGTTCACCCGTGAGCTCTACTTCCGACGTCGAATTGATCCAATCAGCTAATTGCTTACATATCTGTGCAGTCCTATCCTCCATGATGGAGATGAGCTTGCCATGTATTTCAGATCTATGCTCAGCATATAACTATTCAGATCAGCCATACTATCTTGCGACCAGAGTTGAGGCTTCATTACCTTGTGAAGCTTGTCAAATTCAGCAATCAAAGTCGGCGCACAATTTTGTCGCATCAAGTATGACTTGATGCTTGGAATAAGCACCAATATGAGCGCCAAGGCCTGGGACGTGACGGCCAAGTGCTTGGCAGTGATTCGTTCCAAGCCGGCACTTCTAGTCGCTCCAGCCCCCAGTATCAGCTGACATGACCTAGAATTGTACATCTTGAGTACTTCAATAGTACTCGCAACAGTCTCTGCCCGCAAAAGTGGAAGTAGTTGAGAAATACTCAAAAATATTTCTAGACATGCAATAAGAGCAGCGGCACTCAATGGCAATATGTATTTCGAATTTTCAATGACCAATGTCTTCGATTCTCCAGCAAGAGAATCAGGAGTAACTACGTAAAGAGGCAATGGTTCCTGCCATTTATCCGGGTTATGTAAGGTCGCATCCAGTAGCGAATTCAAGGAATCCTGAGTCCAACTGACGAATGTTGCCGGTTGCCATGTATCTGTCTCTATCGCCAAGATCAGGCTCTGTATCGTGATGTCTGCATATCGAGTATAAGTCGCCTTCATCTGGCCGACAAGGACACTTTGTAGGTTTGTGCCGTATTGTCCCGTCAGCGCTTCGCACTCTGCATTGAAGACTGTATTCAATTCGTAAAAACGACGGACTTCTCCGAAGCTCATTTCTGTGTTGACCAGTGATCTTACATTCAGAAGCTTTACTATTCGCGTTTGACAGATATCCACAACCATTTGCGCAAGATCTGTCGAGTATATCATATTCTGAGCCTCACGGGACACTGCTCGCACGCTAGACGAGATCAAGTCGATAAGCAATTTCTGCTGTGCACCAATTCGGCGGATGAATGTACATGTCCGTGCATACACGTCTCGCAACATGTTGTTGAAATCTTTGGCTGCCATAGCTCGTAAAGCTGTTGCTAAAGCGCTGCTTTTGTCAGCTGCAGTACGGTTGGTGCGCCCACTGATATTGGATTGCATATCATCGTCATCACTCATAGGAAGACTTCTTTTCGTGATGAGCTTTGCCTCCTTGATGACAGCTTCTTTGTAATCCGAATAGGCCGCAAGCACCTGATCAGTAAATGTTAAGGACTCTAATATAGGGCCTAAGGACGAGCGTAACGCATCAGTGCTGTGAGCAGGCTTCCCGCTGGGAGCCACTTCGAGCACAATTTTTCTGTCGCGTACATGACGTTGCCTTAACAAATTGATACAATGTTCCGTGTCACACTCCTCAACTTGATTTGATAGGTCGTCCATCATACTTTTTTTGAAATTGGCAGTATCGCCTCGACCAAGAGAGTGCTTGATTTTGCTCAAATTATACTGCATCTCCTCAATTATCGCAAGATTCTGTATACTCGTTTTCTCAGAAACAAATTTGTCGAATGCCGTGAGCGCTTCTATGCACTCTCGAGCTGTCTTTTTATCAGCAAGACACGCATCTTGATAAAGTCTGTTTAGATCCTGAACTAGACTTATGCTTTGACGCAACTTTTGTACATTGTCCTTCTTTTGTGCGGTGCGAACAGACAAGATCCGGACATCCGCGTTATCAGTACTCAGTCTTGCAAATTCGTCACGAAGAATTTCGATACGATCTATACATGAATTGGCGCGGTTCTGAAGCTCGTGCAAGTCCTCTAAAGCATCAAAGAATGCCGGACCGGTGGCACTTATTTCGTCTACGAGAGTCGACTCAATGGTGTCCATAAAGTGCGATAACTTTTCTTGCAAGTGAACACCACTACTAGAATTCGCCTTGGAGTCAGAGAGCGGCGCTACAATGCTAGAATTGCCTGTAACCAGGTCAAAGGTTCTTGGGTTTTTGAGTTCAAAGTCATGCTCCGAGAAGATTGCAGGAATCTGGGAATTACCTGCGACACCTCCAAACGAAAAACCATTGGGTTCGCTACCCGGAGATTCTTGCGGACCAGAAAACACTGAAGAAGCATCGTCAAATGAGACCCTAGAAGAAGGAGCGATTGAAGATGGGATCTGGCCCGCTAGCCTAGCCTCTGTGCCTTCAGTGCCCGAGAAGATAGAGCCGGCTGTGATTCGCGGCCTACTCTGATTTGATCGCAAATGTTGCTGTAAGCCATACTGCTTGGCACGAAGATAATTGTCATACTCATTGCCGACCTGACCAATGTAATCCGAGAAGTCGCTTATAGAGGCGGTGGAGACAGGAGTTAGCCTCACTAAAGGTATATCACGAGTACCGGGCCGAGCGCTGAAACTCTGCGGTGCATTGGGGTTGTTCAAGAGAGAGGAGATGCTAAGACTGGTGGGCACGACTCGCCCTGGCTGGTCGTCCATAATGTTCTACGTCAAGGAGGGAAACTTCGACATCACCAGTCTGAGCTGCGCCAATGCGACTTGATCAAGTAAAAATCTTGGTCTACCATGTCCATGTCATGCATCCCACTGACACATTGATCTTGTGAATTTCAATGTCATTGGCACGTGTTGTGTGAATCTATCGCGTCTTTGTTGGAAAACGCGATTCCGAGAAACAAGAAAGGACTCAAAAATCACAACGCAAACAGTCGTTGGATCTCATGAACAGCGTGACGCGTCGTTAGTTTGAGTCTATCATTACAAAGGTCTTCTTCGATATTGATCAGTTCATATGAGTGGCTTCGATGCTTCAACGATTTACTCCGCCAGCGTCTTTGACCAAGAGCCCACAGTCAATTCGGCATCAGCGACGGAAGCGCTATTCTTCGCATTCATCCAAGAATTTCAGCTCGATCGCTCTTTTGTCTATCGCGAACAACTTCGAGCGAATTGTCTTGTCGGTCAACCACGACTCGAGGTTGATCTAGCCCACCTGATCTCTTTCAATGAAGAATTAGCTCACCGTCTCGCCTCGGAGCCTGCAGAGCTACTACCCTTGGTCAGTCAATTGCCAGCCCTGTGCGATATCTGCTCACTACTGACTCTGCTAGTTCGAATTGGCCACAGTCAAATGTGCCCGTCAGATGCTAAATTATACACCCTCTAGCAAAAACAGCTTGAATGATTGCCAGATCAGCCTGCATTCCAACGAGAATCTTTTGTCGATTCGAGACCTAAATGCCAGCTACATCTCTAAACTAGTTCGCATACCAGGTATGATTCAAGCATCATTTGCATGATCAGAAAACTTATATCTTCAGGAATTATCATTGGGGCTTCGACACTATACTCAAAGGCCACAAGCTTGCAACTAATGTGCAAGGGTTGCAGAAACGTCAAAACCTTGACACTCGGTGGTGGTTTTAGCACTCCACAGTTGCCAAGGACGTGTGATTCCCAACCAGTAGCGGGGGAAACCAAAGATTGTCCCATGGATCCTTTCGTGATTATGCATGACAAGTCCAAATTCATCGATTCACAGAAGCTCAAATTACAGGAAGCTCCCGATATGGTACCAGTGGGAGAATTACCTCGACATATCGAACTCAGTGCTGATCGTTATTTGGCCAATAAAGTAGTGCCAGGTAATCGTTGCACGGTAATGGGCATTTACTCAATCTACTCCTCAAGCAAAAATTCAAAAAATGCGGGAGCAGTCGCGATACGAAATGCTTACATCAGAGTGCTTGGACTTGAAGTTCAATCTGATAGTGGCTCAAAAGGTTTTACAACGTTTGACGCACAAGAAGAGCAATCATTTCTGGAAATGTCTAGAAATCCAAACTTACCGGATATCTTTGCTCAATCGATTGCGCCATCTATCTTTGGCAACAACGATATAAAAAAGGCTATTGCCTGCCTGTTGATAGGGGGATCGAAAAAGATACTGCCTGATGGTATGAAATTGCGAGGCGATATCAACGTTTTATTGCTTGGTGATCCTGGAACAGCAAAATCTCAGCTTCTCAAGTTTGTGGAGAAAGTTGCTCCTATTGCTGTCTATACTTCCGGCAAGGGGTCTAGTGCTGCAGGACTTACAGCTTCTGTGCAGAGGGATGCTACAACAAGAGAATTCTTTCTTGAAGGCGGTGCGATGGTGCTCGCCGATGGCGGTGTTGTATGTATAGACGAATTCGACAAAATGAGAGATGAAGACCGAGTAGCTATTCACGAAGCCATGGAGCAACAAACAATCTCAATCGCTAAGGCTGGAATCACCACCATTCTGAATTCTAGAACATCTGTTTTGGCTGCTGCCAATCCAATCTTTGGTCGATACGATGACATGAAGAGTCCAGGTGACAACATCGACTTTCAAACCACAATCCTTTCTAGGTTTGACATGATTTTCATTGTCAAAGACGATCACAACGATGCTAGAGACAGGAACATTGCACAACACGTTATGAACATACACATGAACAGACAGACCAATGAGGCTCATGTGGAAGGCGAAATATCAATCGAGGTCATGAGGCGGTACATCAGCTACTGCAAGACGTAAGGATTTCTCTAGAGCCCATCTGATGCAATACTGATCTTGATAGTCATTGCGCACCGCGTCTATCACTAGAGGCAGCAGAAAAGCTCTCGAGTCATTTTGTCGCGATTCGCAAGCAAGTACAACAAGTAGAACAGGACAGTAATGAACGCTCTAGTATACCGATCACTGTTCGACAGCTCGAGGCCATCGTGCGAATAACTGAGTCCCTCGCAAAGATTACATTGAGCCCTATAGCTAACGAGGTTCATGTCGATGAGGCGATTCGTCTATTTCGTGCTTCAACAATGCAAGCCGTTGGTGAAGGCGCGACCACCCGCCAAGAACTAGTGGATGAGGTCAACAAAATCGAGGCTGAACTTCGACGACGACTGCCAATAGGCTGGAGTACCTCTTATGCAACCTTGATACGCGAATTTGTCAATGGCAAAGGATATACCACAAACGCCCTAGCGAAAGCTCTACACGTGCTCGAGAGGAGAGAAACTATCCAGCTCAGGAATCAAGGCTCGGCGGTATTTAGAGTCGGTGTATAATTTCACCACCAAATTCTCAACAAAATACTGGCTAAGGTCATTTGACTTGGTCTTGCATGGTGTTCTAGCATATGAATGGTTGTTTCTCTCATGGCACATAAGTAGAGATTTCTGTTAAATTTGTTCATAAATATGAGCTGATGTACGCTTGTGGACGTGAAGAGCTTTGCGGACTGCTGGAAATATCCTCATTCGTCATCATCATCACCCAAAGCAAACGACTCGGATTCTTTTTCTGATTTGACCTGCTGCGGGGACGATTGTTCTATTGGCTGCCAACGTGATGCATTTGCGGTGGCTTTACTAGGACCTATATCAGCTGAGTGTGTACCCTTTGGTGTTTCGTCAGTCTGTTTCCCGGTCGGTATTGTTTTCTTTGATGCTAAAGTGTCCTGCGAGTTATCCTGCAATTCTAGTTCTCCAAAATCATCGTCCAGTGTCTGTCATGGTCAGCATGTAGTAGCGACGTAATATTTCGGAATAAATACACGAGCATCTCTATCAAATTGTGTAGATAAGCGCGGATTGTGGTGATACATATCTGGCTGATGTCCTCTCTCAGCACCCTGATTTGCGTTGCCATCCATTCGCTGACTGTATTGCGTACGAAGATTAGATATGAAGGAGCCGACCTTGATCTTTGTCTCATTGAAGCCTTGTATCAAGTTCTCTTTCAACACAGGCAAGTCGTCATCGAGAAAAGAACGTTCAGGCTCGACTGGCTGATCACGCGCACGACTACGAGGTGTCTCGGAATCTCGCGATCTATGTCTGGAGCTACTTTGAGCGACTAGTTGTCGCGCAAACATTTCATCCGCAAGAATCTGCCTTTGCTGTTCTTCACTGACTGGGTCGACCGGTTCAACGACCGCTGGTGGGTCTGGTTTGAAATTAGGATCTGACATACCCAAAAGTCCATCGAACGCCTTCTCCAAATTATTCGACGATGCAATCAAGACCGCGCTAATAACTGCTGGGTCCACATCGGGGAAAGCAGCCTTCAGCGTAGCGACGTTCGGATTCTCCGGCTTCGGTCTTGGCTTTTGTTCAGCTGCAACATTTTCAGTTGGAGAAGACGACATGGAGAATTGCAGCGATAGAACGCAGATACACCTGGCACTAGTACTCGCCTGGTGCGCAGACTGAAACAATGAATCTGATTTGTGCTAGTGTACGCGATCACCGGGAGTCATGCAAGTCTGGTTGTGAATCACGATTTGACTCTTACGGGGTAAAGCCTTGTTAATGTGTATCCATACGCCACCTACTGGATCTGATCAGCATCGAGCAGCTCATATGACAGCATCACTCCTTTCCTGCTACATTTGCTGAACACTCTGTGATTACCGACGGCGTGGTAGAAACTTTGCTCATACTTGGTTGCCTGACAATTACACACTACAGTTGTGGTCTAGAAATATCCCATTCAATCTTATAGTTTCATGAGGCGTTGCTGATGAAAGATGATCATTCATGGGCAGTCCCATTGAGTGCCTTTCTCAGTTCCATTGTGAGCACGGTCTGCGCATATCCAGTAGATACCGTCAAATCCAGGTTACAGACACATCCATATCATGGTGCTTTGGATTGTGTCAAGAGTACGTGGAGAACGGAAGGTGCCAGGGCATTCTTTCGTGGTGTATCAGTGCCGGTCAGTAATGCCAGCATCCACAAGTGGTCAGCCTACTGACTTGAGACAGCTGTCCTCGGCCACAGTCATGAGAACAGCAAGCTTTACAATATATGATCAGGGAACACGAACAATATCAAAACTGGTCTCTTGCAGTCGGGGCTCTCCATTAGCCACATTTTCAAGTGGTCTCTTTTCCGGACTGAGCGTCTCTTTTTTTGCAGTATGTCAGCTGGTCTGAACGCTCGCTTCAGCTTGAATTTCTAACTTCAATAGTGTCCATTTGAACTGACAAAGCTCGCCTCACAGCTTGGGAAGATCATCTCTCCCGATTTGGATCTTGCTCGTAGTCCACTGGAAACCGCCAAGACTCTCTACGCATCCAAGGGTCTCACAGGATTCTGGTCCGGATGGCGGTGGCAGTATGTACGATCGAAATACAATAGATATGTCATTATTAACAGTCTCAGTGCACTCAGAGACGGCCTCGGAACCGGTCTTTTTTTTACTACATACTACTCCACCAAAGAACACCTAAAATCCTGGTCCGGGGGAGAAAAGAACTGGCATCATGCACTTGGGGGTGCGCTCTGTGGTAGCTCCTCAGTCTTTGTGGTATATCCAATTGGTATGTCAAAAATGTACTACAAGCTATGCTCTTGCTAAGCTTCATTCAGATACCATCAAAGCCATTGTACAAAAGAGCGCATTATCAGGAACCGTGATTGATATATGGAAACTCGATCGAGCTCACTTATACCGAGGTGCAATAATCTCCATTTCAAGGTGCGTGTACTGACCTCTTTTTGTATTCCTGGAGGTTAACCGCTGGCAGGTCAGGCGTGGTCAACAGTATCAATTTCTTACTGCTCGAAAAGTTTTTGGCACTTTTCCACTCGTCGGCACTCATCCACCACGAACTTGAGCCCGAGAAAGCTGCGGGATAGTCATATCCAGAAGATGTCTGAAACTTGCGCATGAACGGTTGCGCCAGGTTATTTAGTCACAGGCAAGCTGATCATGGCACAGGCGGCACGAATTTACTGTTTTCCTGTTGCAAATTGAGCACTGCTTTCAATGCTATCACGGTACGAATACTCCCAAACAATTGGCTCTTTGGGGCGGTACTTGGTGTAAGAGGCTAGACAGCATGCTCCTAGTTAGTGGATCGCCACGACAGTAGGAAGACTCCGGGCTCAGGTCTGGGGCAATCTTTGGATGGATGTCCTCTTCTTTCATAGAGTTGTTAAGATCAATACTAGAGGCGCCCCCTTCGTTACAATGCCCCTGCCTCTTACACAGATCTACTGAGCCAATTGTGCGCCTAGACGCTGAGAATATCTTTCAGTATTAGTCATGTCCTCTTCGTCCTCCTCGGCAGCTTCTATGTGTTTAGTCGGAATCAGTGCCGTAGTTGGAACACTTGGAAATTGGGTAGCCTGTTCAATAAATAAGTATAGACACAGGGCATGTGGTGGGCATAGTTCTTACACATTCAGTCTCCAGCTTTTCGAATTCCGCTAGGACGTCATCTTCATCAGCATGAGATATTCGTTGGCCCAGCATTTGACTAATTTCCTATGTTCGTTAGCATGTATCATGGCACTTCTTGGATTCAGTACTTCTTGATAGACCAGTGCATCCGCAGACTCTTCCATGATTCTCTCCACTTTGTCCACAGATAGTTCCTTGTGGATGTCCTTCAATACTTTATTGCCCTGGTTGAGGCCGAAGAGAACGTCCTTTTCCACCAGAGAGAATTCAATGCTACCAGTCTAGAAAGTCAGCTTGGCCTCAATGCAAGTAGATTGCTGGGCCTACCAATTGCTCCAAAGTGATAAGTTGATCGTCCGTCTTTTCTAACAGTCCTTGTTGATACTTTTTCTGTCTCAATGCCAATAGAGCGCGTCTCTTATCCCCTTTTCGGAGACACTCACGAGCTACCTCGGTTTCTCTATCGAGTACGATCTGTATCCGGCGCTGATACTGCCGCAATTTATCGCGCTGGATTTTCATCTCTAGAATAGCTCTATCGTGCGACGTGACTTTACTTTGCTGGTTCCCCATAAGTCTGTCTATTACCAGGCCTCTGTATCTATCTACAACAGACAGCCTACGTGCGATATGCGTCTTAGAAAAAGCAGCCTGAGGCTGAGATGTGTTGGCCACAGGCCTATAAGATAGTAGTATGATCAGACACCCATATCGATCAGCTGATAGCATTCATGCCAGGCGAGAAGGATCATTAGCGGTGTTGGCACATCTAAGGTTATCTAGGACCTGACAACATTGCGCGACATCCTTGTAGTGTTAACGTCACGGCTAAACCTCGGAGAGTCTGCGGATTTTCTGTCTTTGTAGCTGCGCCGAAGTCGTTGACTTAAGCTTTCTGGATCTTCAGCGGATAATAGTTGATTAAGAAGAGGGAATGTCCTTCGTATAGAGCCACAGTTATCGATTGCTATAGAATAGTTTGATCAAGATTTATGACACTAGAGAATAATCTTCTGAAACAAATCAGAGGATATCTTCAGCATTATGCAGAAGAGGAAAAAGTGAACGGTAATGGTTTAGTGCTACCTTTAAGCAGGATGAAATTATTGAGCTATATTCAAGAACACGATGACGTTTTTGCAAGAAAGAAAAAACCACAGCTCAAGAAGCTCATCGAATCTGTTTGCAAAGATTTTGAGCAACAGAGATCGGATTCTGGAGATCTGCAAAGCACTATTGAAATTGAGGACGACGACAAGGACGATCAAGAGCCTGATCGCTCAGCGAACAAAAGCATCACAGAGAGCTGGAACCTGGCTGACACTGGAAACAGAGCACTCAGCGTAGAGCCCACTCCTAAAAGGAAGGAAAGACCAATTGCGAAAGAGTCTAAGTCAAAGAGAGCTCGAGGTAAGCATTTAATGCATCCGGTTCAGGTGAATTGATCAACGTAGTCGAGGACAATCGAGACGCACCAAAGAACATTTCCCTTGCAGATCTCGGCGGTGTCGACGAATGTATCGCAGAGGTGCTAGAGATGATCATTATGCCTCTTACTCATCCTGAGGTCTACGTACACACGGGCGTGCCACCGCCTCGGTAAGTTTGCACCGTGTCCGGATACTTTGGAGTAACAAATTCAGCGGAGTGCTGTTACACGGGCCACCAGGTTGCGGGAAAACCTTACTGGCAAACGCTGTTGCTGGCGAGGTTGGCGTCCCTTTCATTTCGCTTTCCGCGCCCTCTTTAGTGTCTGGCATGTCTGGGGAGTCGGAAAAGAAGATTCGTGAAATATTTGAAGAAGCGAAGCAGTTAGCTCCGTGCCTTATGTTCATCGATGAGATCGACGCCATAACCCCAAAGAGGGAGAATGCTCAGCGTGAAATGGAAAGAAGGATCGTTGCGCAATTCCTCACTTGTATGGATGATTTATCCTTAGAAAAGACAGACGGCAAGCCTGTCTTGATCATTGGGGCTACCAATAGGCCTGATAGTTTGGACTCTGCTCTCCGTCGTGCTGGCCGCTTTGACCGGGAAATATGCATGGGTGTGCCAAATGAAGACTCTCGGCGGCAGATCCTGACAGTCCTTTGCAGCAAATTGAAATTGGCTGGTGATATGGACCTCAAGGTACTCGCCAAGATGACACCGGGATTTGTAGGTGCGGATCTGAATGCACTCACTGCAGCTGCAGGTGTTGTTGCGATCAAGAGGATCTTTCAGACAATGCAAAAGCAGGCTAATGCACATACCATGGAACAATTCGAGGGTGGCAAACTGCCTGATGTGATGGAAATTGATGAGACAGCTACATCGAACGACGTGGATTCTTTGGAGTCACCTAAGCATGGCCCGCCTCTTCCAGATAGCTATATACGGCATGCACCCACTAAACTCACAGCAATCAAAGACTTCTTGTCTACGCACCCCGATACTCTAACAGAGGCTGATCTCGCTATGCTTTCCATCACTTACGCTGACTTTTTGGTCGCTCTGCCAAAGATTCAACCTTCTTCCAAACGTGAGGGCTTCACTACAGTGCCGGATGTGACCTGGACCGATATTGGCGCTCTTCGTTCCACCCGGTCGGAATTACAGATGGCGATTGTCCAGCCAATCAAGCGACCTGAAATATACAAGAGTGTTGGTATCACTGCCCCTGCAGGAGTTCTACTTTGGGGTCCTCCTGGCTGTGGCAAGACATTGTTGGCAAAAGCAGTGGCTAATGAATCACGGGCAAATTTCATCAGTGTTCGAGGCCCAGAGCTGCTCAATAAATACGTCGGCGAGTCGGAACGAGCAGTAAGACAAGTCTTCGTGCGGGCACGAGCAAGTGCTCCATGTGTGATTTTCTTTGACGAGCTCGATGCTCTCGTGCCTCGGCGAGACGATTCTTTAGTAATATTCAATCTACATTTCAAGTTGGGCATAGGCTAATCTTGATAGTCTGAATCATCTTCGCGAGTCGTCAACACATTGTTAACAGAATTAGATGGTCTCGGCGACAGAAATGGTGTCTTCGTTATTGCTGCCACAAATCGACCAGACATGATTGATCCAGCCATGGTGCGACCTGGACGACTTGACAAGCCACTTTTTGTACAATTGCCATCAGCCCAAGAACGTGAAGAGATTCTCAAGACGATAACAAAGAGAAATCCAGTAGAGCAGTCGATCGATTTTGGTTCAATTGCTCGAGATGACAGGTGCAACAATTTCAGGTATCAAAATTCATACTGTTGTTTTGGAGCTTGAGACTAAATTGTGAATAGTGGTGCGGATTTGGCCGCATTGGTTAGAGAAGCTGCTGTTGCAGCTCTGAGAGCAGCAGTATTTCACGACATTCTTGATGCCGAGCCGATAGATTCTATGGACAGCCTCACGAACAAGATATGTATCACACAATATAATTTCGATGAGGCCTTTGAAAAAGTCAAGCCAAGTGTGACTGAACAGCAAAGAACAAAATACGAGAAGTTACGCCAAAAATGGGTCTAGTAAAGTGGGAATGATATTAGCTCTGGGCTCGATTGAAAGTTTTCATAAAGTTCTATACATCTGCAATGATGTCGGATGCTTGTGTCAATGAAGCCACCATACGTGTACACTCCTTCCTCCTCTGCACAGTATAGTCACTCTCTTTCATTAATTCATCAAGCACATCACTCTTATACAGATTCTCGAGCAATTCTCGTTGCATTGCTTCTTTGCAAGATCTAACAGAATCAGCTGTTGGTCCGTAAGCCATGAATGAGCTTGAGTATGACTTACTGAACGAGATTCAACATGATGCTCTTAGGAACCATGTCAATCATCGTGCGCTTGACGATATTGAAGTAGGAATTGATGAGCAATTTGATGACCTCGGTCTCGATGCTTTCACGCTCCGATAATGTGCCAGAGGCTTTGAGCACTGGCGGTGGAGCGTCCATTGCTGCCATCCGCTTCTTGTTCTTCGAGGCAAAGAAACTGCCGAAGAACCCGGAGCCCTCAGCCTGCGTATCCAGAGCCTGAGAATTGGGCGGCTGTTGTTGTGCTAAAGGTATTGGCTTACCCGTCTTGGGATCTACTTGTACTGGCCTTGAGGTATTTCTCTGCTCGTTGACAATTGCCATAGCCCGATGTCCATTCAGAAAGTCTGGATGACCAGTGTTGATATAACAAGCCTCCATAGCAACCAGATCTGTCACTAATTTGTTCGTTGGACCCATAGCACGTTTATAAAATGCAATAACAACCTGGTGGAATTTGTCTTTCAGAGCTGGATATCTCTTGAAGATCTAAAACATTAGTCAACTCCATGTGATCATCTAATTTCCTTACAGGCTTTGAGAGCAATTGAGTTAAAATGCGAACAAGCTCATCGTAAACGAGAGTAGCACATTTTACACTTGGTTCCTCGAATCGTTTGATTTGCTGTTTGATGATAACTTCGAAAGCAGCAGTACCAACGAAAAGGGCAGGTGATGATCCTGATGAATTGTACAGAATTGTCCGGATATCTACATCTTTCACGATATCGAAAGGATCAACCGCTTTGACGCCATTCGCGTATAATTCGTGGAATACAAAGCTGATACGGGCCCCGCCAGAAAGTTCCATACTCGAAAGATCTTGACTGTTTCCATCAATCACCGTACGAAACTCGTTGCAGAACTCGGTGATCACGTTCAAGACCATGGTCGAGCTATTTCCAAGTATTGAGTCGCCCAGTCCGGCAAGTTCTATCTGGTACTTGATCAATGAGGCTTGAATCTTTGCCTTAATCTCTGGCAGCGTATTTCTGATGTGATGCATTAAAATAGTATTGAGCTTTCTCGCCAAAAATGGTGTACCACAGTATTGCGCCTTCGAGCGATATGATGAATGATTCTCAAAGAACTCTCGCTCAGCATCTAACGCTGTTGAAATTGCTTTTTTGTTCTCGATGTCCCGCTGTCCACGATTCACCACGGGCACATACCCGAGACGTAAAGGAATGACTCTGCCCGCGAGGATGTCGACCACATCAGTGCCATGATCCATAAGGTCAATTTTTGTAAGGACACCTATGGTTCGTGTACCTTCAGGATCGACTTCGCGGGCGAGCTTAAGGCCGTCCGAATTAGCAAGATCGGTATTGCCAGAAGTGACAGCCAAGATAATTGCATTCGGGCGTGTGATGTACTTGAGAATCATATCACGAATCTGTTTTTCAATGTCCTTTGGCTGATCACCCACCGGAACCTTTGTTAGACCTGGCAGATCCACAAGAGTTAAAGTTAACACATTCGGAGAGTAAATCCTGAGGTTGATAGGCACTGGTGAGATGTTCTGATTTTTGCCAGTCTTTGCATCCGTTTCCCTAACAATCTCATCCCTGATATCGTTGAAATTGTAATATTTTTTGCCTGGAACGTGCAAGAACTCGCCCCATTCATCCAGGTTTGCGTTTACATCTGATTCCTTCTCGAGACCAGTCTTTGCATCCCCGTTGTTCTTTGTCGCTGCTCGATTGATTAACTGTAGGACCTGCATTATTCAGCGACTGTGCGAGATTCAATAGCATTACATACCAGCGGACGTCGAGTCACAATACCAGTGCCTCTAGGCAAAAAGTCTCTGCCTACCACATTCTCTAGGACCGACGATTTACCACTACTCTGCGAGCCGATTACTGTGATTTGAGGCAGATCCACAGGATTTGTCACGCCGACTGTAGAAAAAGCGTCTTGCAGTCTATTGATCGTCCGTATGAGTCCAGGGTCCATAACACCCTGTGATTGTACCTGAGAAGTCGCCATGGTGTCCAATATGACCAATCGGAGTCAGGACAATGGTTTCAAAGCTTGTTGCGCGGATGATAGACTTCTTGACCGCTTGATTCCGGACTCCTTTCGTGCGATTCAGACGGAGGGAAAGGAATGAGAGATACGGGTATTGATCGCGAATTCTTCTACCTGCACTGTCAATGATGGACGTTGAAGTTGCACCGAGACCTATGCAAGGAAACTATCACGACCAACGTGACGAAGGGGCTTGAGAGTCAAGATTGGAGCTCCAAAGCCATGATGTGCAGCGTGGGTTTCATGGTGGAGGTGCGCACCGCCACCATGAAACGATACCGCTGCTGCTGCTCTCGAGAAGAAACGCTAGCACAACACTCGAAGATTTGCTCGTTTCGCGCCGTCAGTCTTCATCGATCGATGTAGACGTATTCATCCTATAGAAACCTAATTCTTTCCATTGTCCTAAGAAACGTGACTCCGCGTAGCTGAAACAGACAGGCGGAAATGCGTCTATAGTTCTGTTATCTACAGTAGTCGTCGCAAATGCACGACCGATCTGTGCATTACGAACTCTTGGGAAAACTAGGCACAGGATCTTTTGGCACGGTGTGGAAAGCTAGATACAGAGATACCAATGAGATCGTTGCAGTCAAGCAGATTGACTTGGAGTCCAGTAATGAAGACATCGCCGAGATTCAGCAAGAGATTAATCTACTAGCCGAGTGCAATAGCAAATATATCACGCGTTACTATGAGAGTTTCGTGACGGGATTCCGTTTATGGATCGTGATGGAATACCTGGCCGGCGGTTCAGCCTTGGATGCAATGCAAGGAGCATCATTCACAGAATCGCATGTTGCAGTGATATGCCGAGAACTCTTATCAGGTCTTGCATATCTGCACTCCCAGGGCAAAATACATCGTGATATCAAAGCCGCAAATGTACTTTTGGCAGGTTCAGGACAGGTGAAATTAGCAGATTTTGGTGTGGCCGCACAATTGTCCTCAAATATGTCCAAAAGACACACTTTCGTAGGCACACCATTCTGGATGGCGCCAGAAGTGATCAAGCAAACAGGGTATAATTATAAGGCGGACATTTGGTCATTGGGTATCACCGCTATTGAAATGCTGAAAGGAGAGCCGCCTCTGTCGGAGTTTCACCCCATGAGAGTCATATTCCTGATTCCCAAAAGTCCAGCGCCTGTCCTTAGTGGTGACTTTACCGCGAATTGTAAGGATTTCATCGCAAGCTGCTTACAAAAAGACGTCAGTGATCGACCTAGTGCGCAAGAGCTACTTGCTCATCCTTTCATACAACTCGCCGGACCCTGCCGCATATTACTGCCTTTATTGCAATCTCAAGATCACTCTTTAGAACCTGCTTTGGAAGAACTAGCGCTTATGAGCATGAGTCAAAAATCCCAAGATCATGCCGCAGAAGAGGATTGGCAATTTGAGACGATTCGTGGACCATCAAATAGCTCCTTCAATGGCACGACCAAACACAATAAACAAGAGGAGAGTACACTAACTTCCGGAAACGAAACAATAAGGGCGTTTCCGAAACACAAAAGAATACCTCCACTGAGGCCAATCGCTGCGCAAGACTCGGAATATGCTCTCGGACTCTCCTGGCATACACACAATGTCGATAAAGACACAGCAGACCTCCCGGAAGCAAAGTTGATCAATGTAAGCTATCAATCTAACTGCTGCGGACTGAGCTTACATATCAGCACGGTGAAACTACCCCAGACGAGAAAGCAAGTATGATAGCACAGCTCTTCCGTGAGTTATGCACATCGGATCCGGTTCGAGCTGGTGCCGTCTTAGCAGAACAAAGCCGACAACTTGAAAGGTATCATCAACATGTTACTCTAGTATTTGGCTCACACCAATTAGAAGGAGAGCGATGCATAGCACACAGATCCATCGAAGCCCAATCGCGGAGCTATTATTCGTGCGCTGGGCAGAAGATCTTTTGGAAAGACTTCGTTCTTAGGTCGGTTTATATGACTCTCCGTCTACTGACAAAGGTTATTGGCTTACGCGGTCATTCGAATTAGCTGCACCGGCAACGAACTATCCTTATCATGTTCTTACCTAGAATGTGGGATATCGTGCAGCGAAGTAGCAGTACTTGCAAGCTAGCGGTGTTGCATGACAAGGCAAAACTGGTCATTGAACATCCTCGGTTTCACCATGAAACTTTCTTCCTTATGGAAGCTGCAGTCGATGTCAGCCAGCGCTTCCTCTTCTCGTTTCTTGCGGAACGTGAGCACTGATCTGACAGAGCTACTATGGGCCGCTTCGGAGGTAAAAGACCCTCTTCAGGCTCGAGCTTCGGCACTCCCATCGAAAAGAGACTGACCATGTCGGACTTATCGCGAGGCTACCCAAAGGCTTCCGTCGTGTATAGTAGCAGTAGTGGTAGTAGTACGGAAGACACAGTGTTGCTTGAGAGAAACTCAAAGAAAAGGCCGCGAAGGAGATGGAACTGCTTCTGTATCTTCTTGATCGTGGTTATATCTCTACAAATCCTAGGCATCGCGCTCTTTGTGCTCGCCGAGCTGCTGTCGCGACCAGGGTATGATAAGAAAACACAGGATACTGCAAGCAATGGTACGAGACAGCGGATTCAGACATCACGGATTAGCATGCCATCTGTTGCGGGGCGTCTTAAGGATGGAAACTCAACTGTGAGTGATCAAGAATTGATTGACTACATCCAGCTAGCTACGGCGTATTCAGCGGCATCATATACGGCAACGATAACGCCTCAAACTTGTAACAATCCAGTTTGGGCGACCTTGGTCCGTCCAATTAGTACTTCTTTGGCCAGGGCTTACGTAGCAAAAGACGATGTTGCCAATTTGATTGTTGTGGCGTTCAAGGGTATGACAGGTCCACAGGACTTTGTGCTTGGTCTGGACACCAAGCTTGTACCGATGCATGTGGGCAATATCACGCGTGGTGCAACTGTACAAAATGGTATCCAGCGTGCATATCACTCACTGCAAGATGAGCTTCTGGTATCTGTCCGCACTCTTGTTGAGCAAGTCGGCCGTAATTATACTATCATGGTGACTGGTCATAATATCGGAGGTTCCATGGCAGTCTTGGCGTCCCTTGCGATGAGACAAAATTTTCCAGATCGGATTGTTCATGTTGTTACTCAAGGTCAATCAAAGACTTTCAACGGCATTGCAGCTGACTACATTGATACAATGTTTTTTGGCTACACCATGGTGAGAGCAGCTCATACGGAAGACGGTTTGGTGACTGCAGGTTACCCCTTTGTCAACAAAGAAGCAAGGCATCACAGTGGGGAAGTATGGCAATTCAAAGACCCTGCAATTAAGGAAAATGTACGCATTTGTCGTGGTCAAGAAGATGTCACATGTGCCGCTTCGAACAAGGCAAAGGCCGTGCAGATAACACCTCCTGCTTTGCCTTGGGCGGCTCAGTCGATGCACTACTTTGATGTCGAGATGGGTTCCGCCAAGTCGGTGCAGTGTGGCGGTCCTGGAGGTCAATTACAGTATGGTCTGCTCACCAGTCGACGAGTGATACAAGACATGCCGACACCACGTATCTTCTGAATCAGATTCTAGTAGTAGATGTTATTTTAAGCGAATCTGTGCCTTATGCAAACATAGTGGTGGTGGTGGTGGATATTGATAATTCCATTCATTATTTACTCATACGTTTAGCGAGTGCTTCAATTGCTGGGTTGTGGGCGTGCATGGCACTTTCTACTGCTTGACGATGGGCCTCACTTGACATTCTTTGAAGGACTTCGCGACTGGGAGGTAGTCGCTCATTCTGGATATCATATTTACGAGCATCCTCAAAAGTCGTGATGGCTTCCTTGATTCCCTCTGGTCCCAACATGAGTGTTCCAGGAGGCAGTTTTGCATTTCCAGACACTGTCTTGAGCTCAGTAACACTCTCACTCTCCTCACGCAAAACCTGAAACAATCGAGAAACACGACCGATGGCCAGGATCTTGTTTTTGATGATTTTTCGCCGTTGTTCCTGTTCCGTCTCGGCCAGTGAATTCATGCTCGATGATGAGGTCTCATCCTGCAGTTCGTCCTTTGAGCAGATGCTGAGCAAGGAGATTAACATGTCTGTCACCTTTTCACCGACAAAAGGTAAGGACCATGTGAATACATCCATGAAATTTGGCAACCAGTATGGATGCGGTGTACAGTTGAATTGCCGAATGTTCATGACATTATTTTCATATTTGAGGACTGCCGCTTTGTTATTGTAGACGTCGAGATAATTCGGGGCGGAAAAGATGGTCATGACGGAGGGAAAGCCAGTGGTGCGCGTTTTTCGGTACATTCGGTACCCTTGATCTTGTGCTTCATGTGCCCGGATGATTGATAAAAGGTTGTTCCTCTCCAAGAATTGACACGCTGCAGCGTAGCTGTAAAAGTAGGAGCATCCGCGAACGTGGTTGTGGACAAAATATTCATCTCCTTTTTCCATACCGAACTCTTCAAGAGGATCACTCCAGAGTAAGTCACACATGATCCCGTGTGTGGGAGGCTCGCGGAAGCGATCAATCTGTTTCGTGTCAGGAATATGCTAGCACAATGGCGGCCAATTTTGTCGCTTACATTTTTCAAATCCTGTAGTGTATTCAATTCGGGGGATAGGCCACCGTGAACACAGAGAAATTGTTTGTTCATGAGGGCCGCGAGAGGTAGTGAGCAGAAGGAGTCCATACAGGCTTCATAAATCATTTCCGAGTACTTGTGCTTGCACTCGAGCTTGAAGGTGAAATAGTCCGTGAGATGGCGACACTCGTGATTCCCGCGAAGCAGCCATAATGTCTTGGGGTACCAAATCTTGAGAGCCCACAGATACAAGACGCACTCTATGGAAAAGTAACCGCGGTCGACATAGTCGCCCAGAAACAGGTATCGCGTGTCCGCGGGATTGCCACCAACTTCAAACAATTTCATCAAGTCAAAGTACTGGCCGTGCACGTCACCGCATACAGTGACTGGTGCCTCAACTTCGAGCATATTGGGCTCCGTCTTCAAGATGGCGGTCGTTTGACGCAGAATCCACAGTGCATGCTGCTCACTCAGTCGCCCTTCCCGCTGGAAATGGTTCTTGAGAAAGGCGATGTTCGGTCTTTTGACACCTTTTGGAGCGTCCTGATCGAAGAACTGCTCATCGGTCGGTATATAAGTTGCGGGACTTTGGATGTCTAATGATGTCAATACAGCAAGGAAAATTGGCAACGCAAGTCACCGAGCCACGAACCTTTGCACACGCGCTCTTGCGTATTTAGTGAGACACCATCGAGTTCTGTAGAGGTATAATCAATCGCTGGGATGGTGTCTTCAGGCCTGATGGGCGAATCGCTCATCGCAGTGATTGTCTGCTTTGAGTTTTGTGCTTAAGGATGAGCGGGAAAAGACGTGCACGAAGAGGGATCCCTGGCTAAGACTGAGCAAGCGTACCGAAGCGTATGGCAGACGACGTCGACCTGCGAACCGTCAATGATGGGACACTTGGCAGGCAAGAGAGACAACGTCAACTTGTAACGGCGAGTCGGTTGGATACGACGAGATGCGATGAGCACTGCCACCACGAACATTTGATACAAACAACGTTCAAACATGCTACAACTCCTTTTCTGTACAACGCTATGCCGCAATGCCTTATGCTTCTGCGTCACTGGGACCTGCGGTTTCTCGTCTCAGTTCGAATCAGACGGCGCGACTTGACCTTTTGGCCAGGTGCCATCACTTTGCCAACCAGCAACCATGATTGGCATCATGTCAGCCAGATTGATGGGACGAATGAATGGTTTTCCATTGACGACATTCAGATGATAGACCTTTTCCATGTTCTTCGTCGTCCCTGAGAAAGAGTATCGTCCGTACAACATCTGGCACAGCCTGCGACGCTCGGCAAGTTTCTGATGCGTTTCTTCTGTAGAGTTGTCTGAGCTCAGCCAGCGCACTCTTTGAGCATTCCAGCTATCGAGACTGTCTAATTGCGTGTTTGAGCAGTCAGGTGTGCTTTGAGTGGATGGCACAGGTGTAGAGGATCCTGCAGAGCCTGGCTGATGACTGCCAGGCAGACTCATTGATTCGATGACACCAAACCTCCCCTCTTGACTCGTGCTCTGATGATATGCTGCGTTCAATGGATGAGGTAAACGCAGCAGCAGCAGCAGCAGCAGCAGCAGCAGCAGCAGAAGACGAAGACGAAGAAACGGTTTTTGCGTGAATGTGCAACGGCAAACTGTGGCTGAGTTCACTCAAATGGCGAGGAATACGAAACGGTTATTTGGCTAGTTTTTTGTTTCTTCTTCTTTGTGTTTGATGGCAAAGAGCAGAAAGGATGTGTGCGACTTGATCTCCGACTGTGTCCTCGCCACCTCATTCCATGCCATGCCTGCTTGACCTTCCTTGATTCTTCCTACAGGCGTTTTGTCCTTCTTGATGCCCGAGATTCGACGTCGCTTCATCTCCTTCAGATTATCAACAACCTTAGAGATGTCCTTGCGTTCCGTGTATCTTGCTTCCCATTCCCGTGCAGCAATCTCAGAACAATCAATCTCCAGCCAACCCTCCGTCCGCAACTTCTCCACTGTGCGTTGCACTTGTTCTATACATGGCGCTAAACATGGTTAATTACAAGCTACATGTCGCGTCTTTGCAGAAAGGACTTACAGAAGCAGCATAACCTCGTCGTCTCTGCCAAGTGTGGAGTGAGATGCGCCACGGCCTCCCATGGTGCAGGCAAGTCCAGAAAGACGGCATCAGCAGCGTACTCCTTGTCATGTACGCTGAAGCCATTTTTGCAGACATCCCGATGCGTCAAGCGGATAATTTCCTCCTGGTTGCAAGTCAAAAGTCCATGATCTGTAAATTCGGCTCTCGCAGTCTCACATCGCTGCTCGTGAAATTCAAACGTGAATAAACGACCAGTAGTACCCAAGGTCCTTGCAAAACTGTGCGTGAAACTACCACTGCCAGTGCCAGCCTCAATCACAGTGCACCCCGGGGAAACACGCAGCTTCGAAATGATGTATGAGATGTCGGGGGCGTACAGAATCTGTGTTCGATGTGGGAGAGCAACGGTCCACAGTTCTGGTGTCGGATGTAGCAGGAAGATGAAGCCCTTTTGGTTTTTGGATGTCATTTGCGAGCCATAGTCCATACCAATCATCTGATCATGCTCATAATGTCCGAATCTGTTGTTGAGGGTCTTGCCCCTCTCTATCCTAATCGGCGTAATGGACTCTCTCGACTACGTGTGTCAGGACCGCAGCAATGATTGGCAAAGAACAGCAATTGCACTTGCCATATACGCCATGACCAGGTCACCCTCATCGATACAGTCCTTCTTGAATTGTCTGAAGGGGTCTGCAAACATGGATGCGTGACGGCATTCGTTCACTCCAGCAGCAGCAAAGAACAGAAAGAAGCGACTCGACGTAGAAAAAATCACAAGCCACTCACGCCCGCACACAAAGTCAAAAGAATAGACAGCTGCAGCACAGACATCTACAATAATCAGCTCCAGAATGATTGCGACTGGTGTCGGTAGGCCAGAGAATCTCACGGGAACGCATGGAGAGCCAGCACTTCATGCTACGCCTACGAGTGTCACGGTTGTCGCTGGGTCTTATAGCACGCTTCTCGCATCCCACCCAATCGAGCTCTTCATCACGTCTGAATCCCTCCTGCTCTACTGCGCGGCGCTCGAGACGATCGCAACAATCAGGTACCCAGATATAACGCTCCATGCTACAAGTTCTAGTCCTCCTTCACTCTACCTGCAAGTGGAAAACGACGCGCTGGGAAAAGAACTGCTTGCGCCTTCTGACTGGTCGGAAGGCATGTTTGAACTGTCCCTGATTCCTACAGACAGTGCCCGTATGTCCTATACTCTCCATTCAACAGAGCGTACAACCTGACGAGCCAATGCTAGCTGTAGACCATTTATTTAGTGCTCTATCTACGTGCGCCGCTATGCACCCAGATTCAGACACTGTTGATACGGAAAACAACGAAGCAGCCTTATTCTCAGATCCAAATCATCAGTGGTTCACGGCAGACTCCGTGGACGGTCAGTTTGAGGACGCTGATACAACGACAAATGGGGATACTCAAGAGCCACGTAAATGGAGACGGTTAGATTGAACATTTGACCTTATCAATAATTATATATACACGGACGCTCACGTTTCTGCGTAACTTGACTTAGTCGCTTTTTACACTATCCCTGTTGAATTCGATATTCATGGGGGAAAAGGCGGCAATTTCGTGGTCAATCACGGGAACCGGGTCAGCAAACGGCGACTGCTCTGGCGCTGGCGTGGTTGGGTTCAATGTCGTTTGTAGAGCAAGCGTGTTTTTCAAATGCGCTTTACGCGCCGCCCAATTATCGGATGCTTCAATCACTGACTTGGTTCGCTGCATAGGCTGGTCCGAGTCATGTATCTGCTGGACCACGGGAGATGTGGTCGCTGGTACGGGCGTCGTGTCTTGCGTCGTCTCTGATGTTTCAGGCTTCGTCACAACCTCTGCCGGTAATTCTTCCTCGTCGAATGAGTCGTCGCCCGCCATGAAACTGTCTAGACTGACACGAGGTGCGGCATCATCAGAGACGACTTGTGCAGGTGCAACGTGTTGCAAGACTGGAGTGCTGGTCGAATGAGCTAATGGAGGCGCCACCTCACGCAGCTCAGAGGGATCCGTGAACGGATTACTGCTAGGCACCCGTCGTGGTTGCAAGGGCATGGCTGGTGGAGGAACTGCTTTACGAGATGGAGCAGTCTGGGGCACTATAGCGTGCATGCCGGCAGGGTTCTGTTGTTGCATCTGCTTCGTTGCAGCAAGCGCTGGCGGTTGGCGATAGTTTGGATGTGCTGGGTGTCCTGGTGGAGGGGTGAAGGGCCGTTGAATGCCAAGGACTGCAGCACCCTCCCGCATTTGTGCAGGACTCGCACTTCGGACAACCACATCAGGTTGATTCTTTGCAGTCACAGGCAGGATGCCAAAGTCGAAACCACCGCCGTCAGTAGGAGTGCTCACCTCGGCTTCCTCGAGCTGTACCATACCCTTTTCATTCTTCAATTGTCGCTTGTTGTTTGCCTCTTCCTTCAGTCTCTCGTTTCTCCTCTTGCGCAAGAAGAATAGGATGGCACCAAGTAGGCCAAATGCGATGAGCAGGCCAATAATGAGACCGGCGATACCGCCTCCGCTCAGCCCTTTCGAGGATGTCACTTTCTGCGCACCGGAAGACAAAGCGTTAGAGCCGACAGATCGCACACTTGACACCCTTGCGCTCGCGCTCGCGCGTGCTGCTGCACGATACGATGCTGAACGTGCTGTTGCAGTAGATGAAATGACCGGCCTCGAGCTCGATGGAGTTGTTGTTGCTTTGCTCGATGCAACAGATGCGACCACACTGGAGACGGCTGCAGACACAACCGAAGACTGTGTGGTGTGGATAGAGGACGACGTGCTTGATGTGCTTGATGTCGTTGTGGGAATAATTGGTGATTGAATACTCGGTATTATTGGTGTTGTGCTCGGTAATACTGGCGTTGTGGTCTGGATTAGGACGACCGGTCTCGGAGTACTTGTGGGTGTGTTTTCCGGCGTAGTAGTCACTATCGGCGCGATTGTTGGTGTCGGTGTGGTTACTGCTACTGGCACTGGCACTGGTGTAGTAGTTATCGCTGGAGCGACGGGAAACGGCACTTGAGAAACCGTGTTCACTGTGGCAGCAACCGGGTTCGCAATCGCTGGAGTCGCCTGAGCGCCGGGATTAATCGTCTGTCCACCGGCCGCAAGGAAGGACGATAAAGCGTCCCCTGCGAGTGTTACGGTCTTTGTAAACATGATGGTGGGGAAATTAGGTATTTATTGTGGTGCTAGAGAGCGTGGTAGTCGTTTTCGGATCCGTAAAGAGTGAGATCCTAGCGACAAGAAAGAGAAGGTGGTTGGCAAGTCGGTGATGGTACAAAAAAGTCGTAAGAGAGAGACAAGGAGGTTTTGGCGGTTGGGACCTTCTTCTACAAACTTGCATCGTAGTCTTGGGAATTCTAGGGGTCATGTTCGCATCTCGAGTTATGCACATGAAGAATGTAAAGTTTGGTACCACTCTTCTCCCATTGGCTGGAACATGAAACATGGCTTCAAGCCACTGTCAAATCCCGCATCTCGCGAGCGATCACAAAAGATACAACAAGTCCCGAATGCTGTGCTGCGATTATCTCGCATGCGCAAGACAATTGTCCCATTTTCGCGTTACGTTGGTGCAATGGTCGCCATGGGTCAACTGGGTGATTTGTGTAGGTTGAAAAGAAAATTTACGCCCGTGCATCACATGATTGGTTTTGCGTATGGTGAATCAATATTGCGTTTGAAGCTGGCTGCAGCTAGCTGCACTAAGCGTCCAATCATGCACTTTCATCGTGCCGTTGACTCTGCACGCGCGACAACTCGATGGGTGAAACGCCTCCGTCGTTTTCCGCGAGTATCGTCTTGCTTTGCTGCCTGCTGCCCTTTTGTGGCCGAGCCCTGCAGACCTTTAAACCCGACGTGCTCAATACAGTTGATGTCATTGTGCTCAAGTGCTTCTTACAATACTCCAAGACTTTGTCGACATGTAAAAGGTTGCAATCCATACCTACATTGCAGTACTCGGTCTCAGCACGATAGCATGACATCATTTAAACTCATTTTTTCATGGAGATTGTTCTTGTGAAAACCACAAGACATTGCATGCGCCTCAGTCAAAGTGAATTCATTGTGCATCAAGAAAAACTCTGATATACTCAAGTACCTTTTCTTTCATGCACGCTCCAAGCTTGTCTAGCACATCTCTCGTGATCGAAACACGCTATCCATCTTCGTGCTCCTGCTTGACAAGGCGCAAGGCAAAACTCTAGAATTGCCAAGGCGAAGAGGGGTAGCCAGATATTGGATATATTGCAGTTTATTAATGTTCAAGAATATGTAGTAAGATATGTAGGAATAAGGCAAAAGAAACACACCGACCGAAAAAGACGTGCCACACACAGACACACGCTTCGAATTATTTTAATGATACAATGCAGGGGGAGGTTGTGGTCGATACTGCTCTGAAGCAGAGGAAGTAGAGTACGGGGGAGGCTCGCTCTTGTTGAGCCGCCAATTGACCCAATCTTGCGTTTTTTCCAGAGTACGTGAAACGGTTTCCGAGACGTTTTGCAGTCTATAGGCACATTAGCTCATCCATCGTCGTTCTTGTCGTCGTCATGACAAACTTACACCTCGAGTGATTCATTCGCCAAGCTCGTCACGGACGAGAATTCCCGCTCAAGTTCTTCAGACTCATTCATCTTTTCGGCCGGATACGGAGAAGCATGGTCGCTTTGACGCGCAGCCCATCTGCCAGGCATGCCCAGCACCAATCCTCTAACGCGGCTTCTCGCTGGTTCCGGCAGAGCTGTGCCTGCATAATTAGACACAATAGCAACGAGCTTTTTGAGCGTATCAGCAATCTCTCTTTTTGCGTGTGCAATTTGACCAATGAGGTTATTTCGATCCGCTTGACTCATGTTGCACACCTGACCATGGGGCTCATAACGGCAGAGTCCCCTCAGCAAACCTCCTACATGCGTATTCGCCCATTGAAGCCACTCTACGCAGTAGCGCAAAGATTTCAGGGAATCCTCCGAAAGGGAAAGTGTCAAGCCTGAAGCACCGGTGAGAACATCTTGCCACTTTGAGGCTCTCTGACTACGTGGTATATCGTGCATCAGTCCATCCTCATCAATCGCGTACTTTCGCTTCGCGGGCGCCTGAGCCTCCAAATCGATGGAGGCAGAGCCCTTGCCCTCTATGCGATCCAATTGGCGACAGGCAAAATCATCCAATGGCTCAAGCTTGCGTACCACGGGTATTGCCACACTTTCAATTGTTTGTGCCGCGTACTTGAATCCTTTGCTGTTGGATTTGCCATTCTCATATGCCCTGACTGCCGTGCTTAGGATCGGGTACTCGGAGACGCGATTCAGAAATGCGGGTGGATGAGATGCAGCTCCCGAACGGTGCAGTGTACCCAAAACTTCTGCTGCGAGACGTACCTCTGGATCCTCGAGAGTGATGCCAGACTCGTAGCTCTGACACAATGCATTATCCTCATGGTCGAAGATCTCCTCAGGAGCGATTGAAGTCAGCGCAGAATTACTCGAGGGACTCGGACTGGCGGGTCGCACCGGCAAGTCGTCTCCAATCATGGAGGAGACGGACATGGACATGGCGATGGCAGGAGTGGCAAGGACGAGTCTTTTGCAACAAGCAGAAGAGAAGGAAGTTGACATGTGATTGCCATATCTCGTTTATCTACACGACGCGAGTGTCACGTGTCCTTCAGTGTCCAGACATCGTGTTGTCCTCTGCCCAGACGTTGCGCTACTTCGCCCAGTTTGTCCTCTATCGACCTCTTACTCACCTTGTGTACCTTGAACATGTTGCGCAGCTTCTCTACCAGCATGATCTTGGTCAGATTGCATCCATGTATGGCTTGCCTGAACTCTGGCAGCAACTTTTCTGGAAACCCACTTGTGCATGCCGCACTTGCACCCAAACACTTGCGTGTAGTCTGATGTGATTGATCTGTTGCAGTCACGGTGATCCTGGAGCACGTCTCTGTCTTTGTCTCTGTCGTTTTAGAGACTGTGTCCCAATAATTGTGGTATGGATCGATTGGCCATGACGTCGGAATGAGCTTGCGAAACTTCATATGCTCCACAGCCGCGCAGTCATCTGGACTGAAGATACCCATGACAGTAGGGATAAGTGCTCCCGACAGACGACTACGATCATTCGATCTGATATGCTCGTCATTTTCAAGAAAATCATCGTCGTCTTCACCATATGAGTCTTTGCTCGCCACACTCACATCGTCATCGTCGCCCAGGTACTCTCCCACACCCTCTTCGTCGTCTTCAATCCAGTCCGCCTCGCTATCGTAAGCATAATCTAGCTCTGCTGCCATTGAAAGTGGATTGCGGCCGGAAGACAAACCGTGCGAGGAGGGAGTGATTGTCATTGTACCGAAATAACCGGGCCTGACATCAGAATGAAACTGAATCAGCTTATACGAGATGCTCTTCAGCCTTTCACTCAAAGGAATATTAGAGACTTCTAGGAGTCTTTGTCGTAATGTTAATCTCGGTCTTTGCACTCTCGTGGCTGCTTTACGTCTTTTCGTAAACACCTGCGCTACCGTTCGAGAACATCCCTTGGAGCAGCTAATATGTTGTGAAAAGATCTCTTCATTTGAGTTGCCAGGGACCTGTAAAGTCGCCAACTTTGTATGCTCTCGGAGATAGAATGGTTTGAAGATGGAGCTTTCTTCTTTAGCCAGGACAGGCACTGGTTTGGGATCTGCTTTCCTGAAGAAGTTGCCCATCCGCAATTGACTCTTTTCCTTCTTTTCTTGCATGGCGAGCTCCTTTAATCGGACTTCTTCCTTAAGTTGCTTCTCCTTGGCCCTGATTTCCTCTTTCGCTCTCTTTTTTTCCTCGCGCTCAGTGCGCTTAGCCTCTCGCTCGGCCTCCTTCGCTAGTCTATCCAACTCCCTCGCAGCCTTTTCTGCTTCCTTGACTTCTTTCTCCTTTATCTTGGCTTCAGGTGAGAGTTTAGGCCGCTTCGGAGCAATGGACAAGAGCTCGGGAGCCTGCCTCTTGATTTGCGGACTGCTTGATAACATTTGTGTCTCGGCAGACTCTGTAGCAGAGAGCATCGCAAGTTGTGCCTCCAGTTGCAGTCGCGGATTGTGCGCGCTACACGCTTAATGAACACGAATCGCCGCTTTTCCTTTCAAATTCGCGACGCCCTCGTATTGGTCGGACTCATCTGAAGAACGACGTGACACAAAAGATGCGTGACACAAGTTGTTCTTGTCAAAAGAGTAGGCAGCAGATATGAACACAGTACCGCTTAAACCGTCTGCTCATAGCCGTCAGAGTTCGCAATCAAGCTTTCGCCAGTCTTCGGCCTCTGGGGTGGATCGCGAGACCGGACCAGGGTACGTACAACACTTGAGAATGACACAGGCCACGGTCTGGGCTGGCTGCGGTCCGCGGGACGCGGTGAGCGACACACGCAAGACTAAACTATCTTCCTCGATGAAGAAGGGCAGATTCGGCATGAAATTATTCCAAGCAGCCTCGACTCAGGCAGGCGGCAAACCATTGAAAGCAAAACTAAGACTCTATGCGGCACCCGAGCACACAACCTTGGTGCCCCGTCTTTCGGCCTCAGAGGCAAACGACAATGACGACGATGACTTTAAGAATTTCACGAGCATCGCCCCATCAGCAATGAAGTCCGGTAGGCCGCCAAGCATAGCGAGGTCAAGTCTGCACTTGACCATGTCCCGCAATCATTCCCTTCATAATCCTTCGGGCCCACCTTCCCCTGCAGTCCTGATGCCTGTGAGACAAGACTCTGTTGCGAGCTCAAATGCCGCCTCTTCAATGCGCGATTCAGACGCTCTCTTCTCCGCGGCACCGCATCGACGATCACTCAGTCAATCACAACTCACCTTTCCTAGCGGCAACATTAGTCGGCCGGGTAGTCCTACGCAACTGCAGCAGTATACTACGCAACACCACGGGCATTTTGGATCGGACGATGAAGACGATGAAGATTTGACATTCAGGCTCGAAAGTCGTCCGAAATTGTTTATTGCTAATGCCGATGTTGAAAGTGATTCAGATTGATTATGATAATAGGTTCAATTTGTACAGAATTAAGGGGAAAGGTGAGCGTCGGCGTTTCAAGTCATGTAGATAGCAACAACTTGAGAATCGACTGGTCTTGTGTTTGATGTGCCATGACATAGTCTGCCAAAATCGTTCCTACACGAGTCACAAGGACGTTCCTGATTTCTTCGTCGCTCCGTGAAAGGACATTGTCCGACATGTCCGGGGGCAATTCTTCCGTCTGAATACTGAGCAAGGCACGAGTCAGTGCCTCCACACACTTTTCAGCCTCGAATCTCTTGGCTGCATCTGCAGTCGCTGTGAGTTCCGGCAAGAGCAATTTTTCATAGATTCCAGCATTAGGCAAGACTAGAATGCGCACAACTTCCCTTCCGATCCGTGTTAGTGCCGTGATGGCTCCGTAATGTGTCGTCAAAGGCTTCTTATTGTCCAGATACGCTTTCAGCAAAGTCTTGGTCACTCGTGGTCGAAGCGTCTGGTAGGCGTCTCCATGTCTATCACACAGCAACCCTAGAATCGAGGATGACAAGTCGCGCAAGTCGTAGTGTGCCTCGGGCGAGTCGTACGGCGCCTGTCTGTCTCCTCCACCTAGCCGCTTTCCTACAATGCACGTCAAAATCGGAGGCATTAGTTGGTGGATGTATGGCTCGATGAATAAGTTTTGATTATCCAGCAATGCAGAAGTCATTTGCATCATCACATTCAGCACAAACAAGCTCTTCATGTGGTGTGTCACCTTTTCCGCAATGAACTGGATGAAATAGGGTAACAGCTGGTGTAGTCCTGGGTCGTTTCTTAGACTCGCGATGGCCGCCGTCCTTAGTGTCTCATTAGTCTCATCCAAAGCGGCCTTGCCAATCCGTTCGAAATAGAGGAGCAACTCTTTCGATAGAATATGTTTAACAAGCGGCTTCACGTTGACACTAGGGCCAACACCGTTCCCGTTCTGTGTAGGCGCGTCTACTTTTGTTTCCGTCGGAGGTGGGTTCTGCGGGATCGCAGGCTGAACACCTTCGATGGCTAGCCAATGAGCGGTATAGGCTACCTCTCGAGGTACTTTGGGCAAGGGTGTATTGATGATTTTTTCAAACTCAACCTCTTCATCATCTATGTAGTATAGCGGTGGTTGACCAGGTGCCAGCGGCGCTTCTCGATATTTGATGGGATGATTCGCTGCAAAGCCAAATAACGGTTCGACATTTAAGACCCTGAGCGCGTGCGACACGTCTGATGTCCGGAGCGTCGTGCGCTTTGAATGACGCATAAACTTACTGGCTTCTTGTATGATGGCATGTATCCTATACTCCACATCTTGTGTCAAAGTCTTGGCTACGTCGTCTTTCAGGTTGCCGATCCCGAGCGAGTCAGCGACGTCCTTGACGGCATCCTGGTTGTACACATTCATGACTTATAGTGTCGTGGAGTGTCATTTCTATACACGCACGAAAAATGATGAACATTATGGGAGAGCTCCTCGTCAATATGTACAGTCTACGGAAATTATCTGTCAAGTGCCATGCTGCAACGTCCTTTGCCAATTCTGAAACTCTAGAAAGTAGCCATCCAGTTCGTAATGAATGAGATCCAGTCGTCTGTAACCCGGGATCTGCAGTGCATCCGTCTCGCCATCCCGTCTCGTGGCAAATCGAGTCATGGTGAAATTGCCCGGAAGAAAGACATCCAGTACTCGGGGCAAGTCCTTCACCACCCCTTTCATGTTTGTTTCAAAGCTGGCATAGCTGCACTCAGGTTCTGGTGTGATGTGGATTGTAGCATAGTCTGTCTCAGACACCATATTAGCACTGAAGCCAAGTGGATCAAAAAGGAAGGAATCCCATACAGACCGTTCATCACGACAGCAGATTGACCGAAGTCCTGACAACTTGGCAGATTTGAGACCGAGCATGTGACCTTCCGAGTTTGCCCCCGCGCTGTACTCCGTGCCTTTTGGAATCCCTTCATTTGAAACCTGATCTTTGGTCTGATGAATGAATGTAGTCTTGTAGAATTGACGAGCTTGCTGATGATCGAGGTTGGTCATGAGTATCTCTAGCGTTTCATCCTCGAACTCTTCGCAAGATGTGTGGTGGCCTGTGGCAACAACATTGTTCTGCTCCTGGCTTAAAATGTATAGATACCAATGATCGCCATTCATTGGACCGATCTGATAGGCAGAGCCTCCCTCGAAATGCTGGTCTAGATAATTCATTTCGTCTTGCCAAGTTTTATGAGGTGCTTTCTGTGCATCCGGAAACATGAAGTTCTTGCGACTGTAAAAAACCCTCCATGGCTGCATACCATACGGAAATCCGGCATACTCTACAGCAATATCCAGCAATCTACGGAGACCAGCTAGAAGTGTGGTGGTCCCACATGTTTTAAGGATGATCTTGTGTGGGAAGACAAACATGGATGATTCGGACAAGAGGTAGGCATCGATATCTCGTGAATTGATGACTGAGAGAACCTTGCATTGGACGAGATCCAACATTGGTTCCCATATTTCTCGTGAGACGGATTTAAGACCGCCTTGGTTGCACGATGGTGGCAAATTCTGGGCAGAGGAAGAAAACCAGACCTCCAACAGTTTCTCCGGTCCTTCAAAGCCTGTCTCGCTCCAGTCCTGGATTATCGTCTTTGTGGTCATTTGCATACTGCAAGCAAAGTATTTGAGTGAGTCGGTGATTCGCTAAAGTGTCGGGGATGTTATCGATCTCCCACGCAGACAAGTGGCCACATATACTGCTGTCTGCTTGCAAGTCGCCACGCACAATCGTAAGCGCAGAGGCTAAGACTGAGTAGTCTAGTTGTAATGATGAACTGAAGAAGAACAAAAAGAAAGAATTTGAGCAGATTTTCACTTTTTGAGGCTTGTGACGCCAAAACCGTTTGCCCATGCGATTCAGTCATCGGACCACTTTGCCTTTGCCTTGCTCACCCACTCAGGCCTTCATCAATGGACCACGATGCATCGGTCGCACCTAGATCGATCCTCAAGAATCGTGATGAACCTTTACCTGCTGCTCAATCCAGCAGTCAACAAAATACGCTTTTGAATGCTAATCTCAACGGCCGTGATGGAGATATCAACACTGCTGGTACCAATAGCTCCAGTCCTTCAACTCGATTGACTTGGGATGAAGCGAACCTCTATTTGACAGAGCAAGAAAAGAACTCGACAATGAAAATCACAGAGCCCAAGACGCCTTATGCACCGCAATACGACCCGTCTACGGACGCAGATGATTTAGCCATGCTGGACGACGATGGCACGGACGCACAAAGTAGGACAAATGGTGGGTCTAGGTCCAGAGTCGAAGATATTCCTACCCTCGACATTGGTTCAGCCGAGCAAGAAATGGACCTGGATGAAGCTGCCCCAAAACGCAAAGTATCTGTAAGCAGTGGTCCTCAATCCGACGACGATGAGATGGAAAGTCGGACGCCCGAGGAGGAAGCCAAACACAAGCAATTTGCGAGAATGAGAAAGGAACACTACGGAGGAGCTGCAGCAGCACTGCGACAAGCGACAAGCGGGAAGGTCGATGACGAAGATGAGGAGCTAGTGTAGGTGTAATAATGGTATGGCTCTGCAAGACAATCAGCTTGGTGTGGATCAGCAGCCTAGCAATGGATGAATTATGTTTATGACCGGAAAGCACATGTAGAACAGGTTTATACACACACAACATTTCGCTTTACGCTACAATACTCGAAAAACAATGGCCATCGCTTCATCGTTGTTTTCTTAGTTTTGCCATCAGCCTCTTGCTGTTTTCCTTTGCCAAAGAGGAATTCATGGATTTACTACATCAATCAGTACTGCACGAACATTGTCGCGAGGCGGAGTAGGTCGTACTTTGTTTCTTGGTAGGTCATCGTATCTCCACCAGCAAGAGAACTGAGGGTACCGGTAGTGCGCTTTGCCTTTGGACCTTTACTTGGTCCAGATGAGCCCTGAACTCGACCTGCTCGATTCCCAACCACTGTATCACCAGCCTCAGCAATGTCTGCAGCATCTTCATTCTGTAATAAAACTTCTTGCAACAGTTCATTCCTCTCTTGCTGCGAAGTGAAGGCTAAATTGGGAAGATTCTCCATGCCTTTGAGGTGCGTGATTACCTTGAAAGCATACCCCTGATCTACCAAGAAAGCCTGACGCTTTGTCGAGTAAAACATCTCTTGTGTGTCTTTACTAACTAATGAGTAGAAAAATGCATTGAAACCTTCATCGTTTCTTCTCTTTGCACGGAGGATACGTCCAAGACGCTGAGCTTCTTGTCTTCGTGATCCATAATGTGAGGAGATCTGAATTAAACAGGTTGCTTCCGGCAGATCCAGGGACGTATCACCAACTTTTGACAAGAATATGGTATTGACCATATCGTTGTATTGGAAATGTTCCAAGATAGACATTCGCTCTTGCTGCGAAGTACCACCATAAATGAAGTATTTCTTAAGCTTTTTCGCGTATTGCTGCAAAGCATAAACATTGTCGGAAAAGACGATGATCTTGTCACCTCTTTTTTCATGGTAATCAATGAGAAACTGACACGACTGAAACTTGTTGGGGTTCATGACATAGAGAAGCATCCTTTTTCTGGACTTTTCCCTGAGATATTCTTGATAGAACTCGGTTGTCATTGGACACCAGACTTCGGCACACTGAACATTCGCAATATGTCCCTTCTGAGCAAGGTCCATCCAATTGGCTTCATATAGCTTTGGACCTATCAGGAAATTAAGGTCATCAATTTTCTCATCTTCTCGTACCAAGGTAGCGGTCAATCCAAGTTTCGCATGAGAAGCTACTGTCATAATCACTTTTCGAAACATCGCTGCAGGCACAACATGTACTTCATCCAAGAGAAGGAAACCCCACTCCCTAGATTGCAAGAAATCCATCATCTTTTGAGAATCATGCGATCGATTCCTGGTATTGGCAACCATCGAATACGTACTGACCACAATACCTGCATCACCTTTAAACTTCTCTTTGTGGTCCGATGTGAACACGGCGATTGACTCTGCCTTGATGTTGCTCCATTGCAAGAATTGCTGCCTCCACTGCATGACAGAGACAGAGGACGTGGCAAGCACAAGTACTGACTTTTTTATTGTACATGCAGCTGTGATACCCACCAAAGTCTTGCCTGCTCCACAGGGTAAGACGATGATTCCAGACCTGGCACGGCCATTACCAAACATTTTACTAAGACTTTTCTCTTGGTATGGACGAATCTGTGTAGATGGCTTGAGATCAATTTCGAGATCGGGATTTGCTTGATCTCTACGAAAGTCATATTCCTCCAAGACCGGGTAATCAATGTCCTGACAACGTTTCTTGACAATTTCATAAGATTCTGAAGCCACCTCGAATGAGTGCACTGCGTCAGGGTCTTCATCTTCATCGTCAGCTTTGTCTATACCTACAATGGCAGTGAACAAATTGTCGGGCTCCTTGGCCGCAGTCGGGACCGCAGATCCATTCGCATCCTTCTGTGTTGCTGATGTACCAGGGATCACAAGACCTGCCATCTTGGATGCTTTACCCGTAATCAATTCAGTCTCATCTTCTGCCGCTGTAGCCGAGATCACTCGCAACGGGCCGATAACGGGATCTCGTAGTAGCATTTGAAGAATTTCAGCTTGATTACTTTCGAGGAAATACCTATTCTGCTGTAGGACCAAACGAACTTTACCATATGAAAGCGTAGCGTTCTCGATGAATTTCTTGATTGATTCCGGAATCGGAGTCTTAGATAGTCTATCCAAAACCGCGATAATATCTGCAGTTTCTAAACCTACAGAAACGGATGCGAAAAGTGAGAAGGGCGTCAGCTTGTACTCATGAACATGACTAGGGCGACTTGTAGGTTCTGCTATAGCTATCAAAAAGTCCTGTGCCTGTTCAGCTAATGGTGAGAACGCTTCGAGAATGATGCGACCATCCTCTGGATCGATCCACAAGGGGCGATGCTGATGATCCGGCTTCAATTTCAGGATATCTGAAAAATCGTGTTTACCACCTCGAAAGAAATGAGAAATTGATCCTGGTTCATCTGCGGAATCGAGATCTGGAAGAGTGGAAGTTGCGCCTTTTTGATTAGACCTCTTGCCTAAATTTCTAGCAGGCCTGTCGTCTTCATCCTCGCTTCTGATCTCGGGTTCACCCAGATCACTGTAATCATCATCATCACCGCCTTCATCGCTCTCGACTGTCTGAGTCCGGCCGCGCTTCGGCATGTCAGACTAGAGGCAATGTGACAATTGCCCAATCCTTCAGGCCACAATGGCAGGCTATGAATTACTCGCCATGCACGTGTTCAGTGCAGCATCAGACACGTGCACAAATGGAGAGCTCGTCTCGTGCTTATTGTTCCAGTATTGTTCATTTGGGTGAAATGATATCGTCCTATAGCATGTACCTGCTTGCCTGTGCCCCATATTACTGGGCCGGTGTTTACTTCGGATCACTGCACACCAATGGCTAGCCAGACTGTGCTAAGAGTGCCAGTCTTCGTGGCTAGCGCCCAGCAAGAATTCTCAGAGTCGAGGTCAGCTGCTAGAATGTACAGCTCACATGAGTGATGTTGCTGTGCGAAAACTCTTCCGTCTCAATGTCCTTGGCTTCTTATTACACAAATGCATCTATGTACATAAGTCTTACATATACTCTGACTCTATGTTGGAGAAGTCTGGCGTTGGCGGTAGATCAGAACGGTCTTGTCAAATGATCCACTCACGAGCACCTCTGAGCCATCAACTAATCCTGCCCAAAGAGTCCGTACAGCACTTTCGTGGCCCTGTAACGTTTTGACAACCTTGCCAGACTTTAATTCGACTCCCCGAATCGAGCCGTCATCGGAATTCACTAAGAGATTAGTACATTGTGACCGTGCCATCTCAAGAACGTACCCTAAACCATGTTAGCCACGAAATTTTTGATGTAGTGAAGCGCCTCTTACCCAAAAACCAGAGCCATCAGGTCTCCATGCGTGTCTCGGAAGTACCCCAAGATCACTTTGCGGTGCGCCATGGAAAATGTTCGCCTTCAAGTCCTCTTGGCCGACGTTAAATGCCAACCAACGTCCATATGGTGTTGTTGACGTCGAAAGTCCTATGTAATGTGGCCTGGTAGGTTGAAGAGAGATATCGACTCCAGAGAAACTCACCCACAAGTCCTTGTTTTGATTCATGTTAATCCTCGTCTGAATCGTCAGGTCGGGAATGAGATAATACTCCAGAAAGCATGTCTCTCGTGCGCACACGATCAAGACTAATTGTTTCTTGTGCTCAGTGAAGACCATTCCTTCCGGCAGAGTCGGCAGATCTATAGTAGACCTTAGATCGATCTTGATCTCGGTTGATGAAAGGACGACGATCTCATACAACTTTATCTTTTTGTCGTAGCCGCTTGTTGCGATCCACTTTTCGTCGTGGACCAGGAGTCTATTGACATATTTGTTGTGTGGATCTGCTAGTGCTCTAGAAGATATTGGTTCAGATAGAAGATCCGTCACTAATACCTTTCCATCCATTCCGGCGCTCAAAAGATATTGTTCACCAATCACTCTAGCCTCCAGAACAGGAGACGTATGTAATGAGAGAAGTTCCTGTTTGAGCGTTAGGTCGACGAAATCATAGAAACGAACAGCTTTATCGGCTGTGGTCACCACAATGACGTTTTGCCCATTCACTTGTACGATCGCTATGAATAGTACATTGGTCGGGCTGACAAGCTTCAATGGGGTTCCCGTAAATTCACCTAGATCCGTCCAACCAGGTATCTCACTTTCTGCGAGTCTGGACTTGGCGAGTTCTGCTGATAATTCTCGCAATCTGCGCTCCTCAAGCATTGATTCTAGAGAGACCTGCTCACCATCTGTTTCATCGAGACGTAAATCGGCAATACGAATATTGCTTTCATCAGAGAGCGTTTGTAATGTATCCAGATAGCCATTCGAAAGGAGAAATTTAGCCACGAGTCGGATCGGTTTGGTGGCAAAGACTGACTCAGTCGCCGCGGAACTCATGTGACTTGATCAGTGATTCGTGGATGTGTAAAGACTGATCAAATCTGCAAACAACGATCCGTGCCTGGTATTGATTTTATGCAAGTACACACGCGGTGCTTGGAAAGCAGACTTTGCCTGTATAAATTTAATGTCTTCTATCGAGAAGTGTGAAAGATGGTCTTTTTCTTAGTAAGGAGCTTAGGAAGGTACTGACAGGATATGGATGTTACTCATATTTGTACGAATCTGTACGGGCATGGCAGACGATGATGTGGATGAAGCTCTCTTGCTGCTCAAGCGTGCAAATCAAAAGTCTCCACAAGACATGTAACTCGAGAAATGTCACGTGAGCACAAATTTTGGGTATTTGAGCTTCAGTCTTGTACACAACGGTTAGCAACCATCATTACTATTACTGCTTCTTGACCTGGCCCAGCTTTTGTCTCAGAGACACGCCCTTATAGACATTGCAGAAAAATCAGTTCATCCGCGTGCAATGCATCAATATACTTCTATCAGCGATAAAATGCTCTACAATTGATTGGACTGTAAATTTGTGCATATCAAAAACCATGTGCTGCTGACAACTTGACTGCAAAGTGAAACCTCGATTACTCAGAGCAAAGAGCGTTTACAGCCACAGAGACAAACCTCAGGTCCTCGCAAGTGCTACCCAATTCTTGCAACTACGACTCTGAGTATGTATGGCAAGTTCTTTGCAAGAATCTACGGACACTATATATGGCCGAAATGATAGAGAACTTATCGCTAAACACTCCGCGCAGCAACTTCTTTTCAAGCAAGTGAGACAAACAAAAGAGATATGGAGCTTAGAGGACTCTGCCATAGTGTTGAAGCACAAGACAGGTATACCTGGGATCCCCGAGGAGCGATGGTTTCATAATCGATATCCAGATGTGTATCTCAATAATGACTTGCTGCGTAACTTTATGCGTAGCGATTATCAGGAAACGGATCGAACCTGCGGATTGATCAACGTCTCACCTTTAGCAAGCCAGCTTGTGCTGGGCTATGCTCTTGGGAACCACTATCGCCACCACGAGGTCCTCGTGATTCTCTCAGTATCTCAACCAGAAAAAATATATGTAGCTCTATCGCATTGCCAAAAGGACTCGCTCCGCCATGCTGAGTCGCAGAATTTCGGGAAGACTTTGGATATCAAATCAGGTTCTGGAACATCCTTGAATTTCAAACGGAGCATAGCTGAAGTATATGCTTGTACAGGTCTACCCACATCGATGTTTGCATTGCGCACCTTGAATGGTGTCTATTGTATATCACTGGACATGAAGCGAGTGATGCAGGATGCTGTAGTGGAATCGACAGGGATTTTCGAGGTAGATGATAGTGATCTGATGGGCCGCGCACCCTTATCGTGTATCTACAATTACACGGGAAGATGGACGTTATGTGTAATGACTGAGGACAATATTCTGAGGGTCTGGCACTCGGAGCCGCGTTCATCTACCAGTAATTTTAGCAGCACATACGAACTTGCATCTAGCACCAAATTAATGTTTAACGAACAGATAGTCAGACATATCTCATCGCCGATCAACTCAGCGACCGAAATCTACCTCATATTGGAAGATAAGATTATGCTTGCAGACATACTTGCAAATACAGTGAGGATAATTTTTCGTAACCGTTCAAACGAGGAAATCGTCAGGGTCGCATCAATTTCGATTCAGGGACCCAGAGTACGAGACTTCTGTTGTGTTTTGACAACCGAGCGTATCATTCTGCTCGAGAAAATCGAGTCACGTTTCTTGTCAAGGGCCGATTGGCAGCATCGCTTTCGACGGGGCTCTCGCTTCAGTATAAAGGTGTTAAGCTTTTCAACACTCATCATGGTTATTTTGCAGGTTGATGAAGGACCAATCTGTACTTTGTATGTTGTGGACCTCCGTAATGACCAGGCACGCTTATATTTTCCAACCAGAGTTCCCCTAGAACTGAAACATCATGTAACGGCTGTGCTGCCTTATATCGTGCATGCAAGTCCAACACTTGAGGAACTGAAAGTCTCAATTGGTTTTCTCTATACGGATGACTCTATGATTGTCAAAAGTGCGGTGGTCAGCACGGAGGTTGATCTCACCATGATAGAAAAAAGATATCAGAAACGAAAAGGCCCCGTGTTCGTGCCAGATGAAAGTCCGGAACTTCTTGGACAGCATACCATGCAGCGCTCGGCAATCAGCCTAACATCATTTTATTACACGGCGGTGCACCAACTGTTGTCCAACAAGCATATAGCGAGCACAAACTTCGATTCTGTGCATGGTCCTAATCAAGAAACAAGGTACGTATATCTTGGTTCCGAGCTGATCTCGCATAATGAACACGTAAACTCCGAAGCCTTTGATGAACGAGTGGAATCTTTGATTCAGCATTGGAGCGAAAGTGGTCATACGATTGGCGAAGCCTGTGGTCTCGGATTACACGAGTCTATGCTAGACGTTGCGGACCCTGAAAGTGCATCTGCGAGTAGTATCAGGCATGCACTAGACCCATGCTATGGAAAAAGACAACCGACTGCAGCTGAAGAGACAAATTTACAGATCGAGAAATGCGCCATGTCACTGAGTTTATCGACCATGACAGTATGTCCACCAGCCAAGAACGCTGTAGACGTGTTATCGGATAATCTGGCCAACATGCAGCCTTCCGGCAGGTCCGCCAGATCTATAGCAATGGTCTTGAACGAGTGGGACATGGAACTGGATCCTGTCTCTTACGAATGGCATAGTCTCGATTGGCAAGTCAATCGTCATGAGACTCGACAATATCAAGTACCGGATATCCCCGCTTTCAGAACCCAAGCTCCGCCAGCTATTACCAGCAGTCAAGCACTGCCACCGCAGGTCTCGTATAGTTCACAAGCAGTTCAGAGCTCTCAAGACAGTCAGCAGTTCCCCGCTACGCAACCAGTGCCGGGGCGGTTCGGTGATAGGACTGTTAAGCGTAAAAAGAAGGCTGGCTTTCGGTGAAATTTTCTCAGATAAAATTTTCTATAATATACGATAATGCTCAGTGAGCAGTATATTTATGTGTTTACATTATCGCTCATTCTCAGCGTTGAAAGACTTCCCTTATAAGAGTGTCTCTTTTGTATCAATATAATTACTGCGACTAAGAAGAAAAACAAAAAGGAAGGAAGGGCACGGCTGTGTTATCAACTCCCGTCATCTCAGATATGCATCAGTAATGCTCGTGAGAACAACTCGTTTGATTTGTCTATATCTTTGCGTTGTGTCATTCATGCTTGAACATTCATGGCAAGGTTTTGCCCGTGTCTGTGCCTTGAAGTCATAGTGTTCAATACTCTCGTCTGATGAGAACTCTTATATTTCCAGCTGGTGTATCACTCGTCGTCTTTCGGATCTCATCTTTGCCCTACTTTCCCTCATTGCCCGAGTAAATCGGACCTATTCTAGACTGCGACTGTCTTTGCTGCAGCCTGAAAGCTTAAAGTAACGTTGCACTCGAGATTAGAGCGACACGTGCGATGATTGAATGTGGCGCCAAGGATTAGAAGAAGCGTTGTTGATGTCTCTTGCAAGGCATGCAGCATCAAGTGCCAAGTTTGCTTGCTATTCAGTCATTCTTCGAGGTATACGCAGCAATCATTTGTCATTGTGCGGGCGACTCATGTCGCTGACAAGATCCGCACAGCCTGTCTCGAAATCACAGCCAATATTTGGTCCTCCGCGAGCATGGAGACAGGATGAATTCGTCGCGAGTGATGATCGTGTGCGTGGCGGCTCTAGTCAGAGCTACTTGACACCTTCTTCCACGCTCGCTACTGCACGTTTTCACGGAGTGCTGGACACGACGACTCTCGGCGGCGCTGGATTTGCATCACAAAGAACCTCGACTTCCACGACGCATTGGGATCTGTCTTCATTCTCTGGAGTAGAGTTACGTCTAATTCGCGGAGATTTGAAGCGATACACATTAAACATTAAAACCGTGCTGCCGACAAAAATGAAGGATGGAAGAGATGCAAGTACGCTTGAATATGCTTATACGTTTACGGCGCCCGAACAATCGACTTGCATTTTCGCAAAGTGGAACGAGTTTGAGCCTTACTACAGAGGCAAACCTGTCAAAGACGCAGAGCCACTTGACCCCTCCAAGATTCTCCGCTGGAGTCTCATGATGAGGAGTTTCTTTGAACAACAAAGCGGTCCTTTCAGTCTAACCATTGACACCATTAAAGCGAGACTGACTCCGTCATCCTCAACGACCACGGATGAAGATACCGATAGTGACTGGGATAAGTGTGACGTGGATGAGAAGACGTCAACCATCGAGCACGATGCCACTGAAAAGACTGCCTCTCGCACGGCAAGGTTTTGCGCCATTCTGTAAGATAGACAGACTGGTACTGGTCGAGATTATGGGAAAATGCCCCTGTTCCTTCAAAAGAAGTCCTTGTGCAGAATATCTTGAACCGCATTGCTTCAAGCATATTTTGCAAGCAGACTAGCTTTCCGACGCTCTACGAGAACCCGTTCAATTTCTTCTCTTGAAGGTATCTCGGCAAAGTCCGGTATATTGGCGACATCCCAACGACTCGAGTCTTGCGCACTACTGCTCGACAATAAATTTGCGAGCGCTTCTTGCTCCCTCTCTGCCTCGTACTTGAGCAATGCAGGATCATCTTCATCGCGGAATCCATAGTAAGCGCTATCAAGGTCCAGCTGGCTAAATTCCAGCTTTGTACGTTCATGCGACCGTGGAGCCGCAAGTTCACTGAATAATTCTTTGATGCCAGGCAATTCCTTGGCTCGTCCATAATATTTATACCCTTTATGCGAACCGATAACGCGGCCTTCAGAGTCCGTTACATTGCCTTGAAAACGCATATGATTCGTGCCGCCGATATTTTTGAGTTGCAGTTCCCACATGTGTTTTTCTTTTTGTAGTTTGTTGATTTCGTCATTGAGGTCGCGGACTTGAAAGTCAGTCAGACTCGCATCATTGATTTTGTTGATTTTTCGCGTGACCTCAGTGAGGACTTGCGACCGCCATTTCTCGCACGCCGGAATCGACTGACATTCCATGATATTGCGCGGTCTTTGTCCGGAAGTATCGGTCACGCCTTGTTGTGCAGCCTGCTGTGCACGCCATTTGTACAGCATTGATTGCGCCTTTTCCGAATTACGAGACATGATGCGTATACACGATGCGAATGACGCTGAGAGGAATCAAAGGCGATAAAGTTGTTCTTTGGAAAGAATATAAAGTTATTTGCAGTCCGAAGATATCCCGACGAGATGTGAGATGCTTCTTCTCCAATGGCCTACTCGCAATACCTTGTCCACACGATGCTCGAGATGCAGTAGTCTGCTTTCATTCATACACTTCGACTGGCAAAGCACATTGCAGAGATTGATCGGCTCGCGACGGGCTGTGCGTCATGGTTTTGACTACAAAGTTTCGATATCTCTTGATTCTCTTGGCAATCGTCATAACGCTTGCGCTCTTGCGCCCTCATGAGTACTTGTCTCCTTCTGCAAAAGCATATCTCCCCAAAAAGATCTGGTCGGCGCCCACATCACAGACTATTCCGCCTCCTGCCGACTTTGTCTCGAGACAGGACTTATGGAATGAAGTACACAGTGCTTTCGAGCAGCACCGACCGACACACTTTGACAAACTGGTGTGGCCTCGTGAATGGCCAACGATGCCGCCATTTCAAATACTAAAAACCTATGACAGGGCAGAAGTCCTTGCCTCAAGTCCTGTATTGTCGGCGGAGGACGAAAAGCAAGCGATTGAAGTACAGGCATCCCTTCGACGCTCTTTACCTACATGGGCCAAATACGCACACTTGCATTCTGGGGCGGGCTATGTAATGAGTACGGGGAGTGACTTTTTGAATCGTGTCTTTCCCGTTGGCCTCCAAATGTTGCAGCGACTCGGTTCAGACTTACCCATCGAGATTTGGACGAAAGATCAAGCTGAGTACGATGTCACTTTACCCATGGTTGAGAGTCTGGCGAAACATTCAGGCATGGCAATCACCTGTCATCGGTTCAGTGATTATGTTGATGTTTCTCAATTCTCTGTGGAGTACACTTCAAATTACTTGATGAAGGCCATGGCCATCTTGTTTTCATCTTTCGAGCGAGTCATCTTCTTGGATGCCGACAACGTGCCTATGCTGTCTCCTGAACCTCTTTTGGAATCTCAGGAATTTCTCTCAACAGGACTCTTGCTGTGGCCTGATTTTTGGTCCAATTCTCTCTCTGCAACACTCCACACCGTACTCTCTATTCCGTACACGTTCGAACGGACCTGCGAGTCGGGACAAATCATTCTTGACAAGACGAAGCACTTTGCATCTTTGCTGCTTGCAAATTACTACAATTGGTACGGCGACGACTACTTTTACCGCCTCATCACATTAGATGGTATGGGAACAGGTGATAAAGACACTTTTGTAGTTGGTGCACAATCTGTCGGTGCACCGTTTCACTTTACGACGCAGCCCGTGACACTGTTGCGTGCTGCCTACCTCAATGGTACACATTGGCGCCAAGATGAATCAGTCTTTAATGGCGCCATGGGCCAACACAATCCGCTGAATCACAGTCAAATCATGTTTATGCATATGCATTCACCCAAACTCAATTTCCGAGACCAAGAAAGAGTCACTTTTGATCTCGTCTTTGTGCGATCAGACGATCCGGACGTGCATTTTCATCCGAGCGAGGCACGTCTCGAGCTACTCTTATGGGAATCAATCGTCTGGGTGGAATGCCATAGCGCACTCTACGATCCAAATGATCCCTTGCATTTATGTCAGGGAGCGAAAGCCAGACTCACCAGTATGCAACCGCAGACACCAACTTGACCGTTTTAAGCCACACCTTTTTCATTCGAGGAAGAAGGAGCCACCAGATCCTTAATGAATTCGGGCTGAGGCGGGTTTTAAACAATGCTCATTTGGCATTTATGATATATAAACATAGCTAGTGTAAATTGAACCTGCTTCGATAAACAGTCCTCCTCGTGGTTTACTGCATGCTGAGAGTTGGGTTGACTCAGTACGGCGGGCGTGCTTATTTTGCCACTTGCCCAATCAAGTGTCACACAAATATCCTTTGCGACTTGCCCATCATTGCAAGTGTCTTTGACGACTTCAAAAAAGAGGTGTGTATCTTTTGCTTCGCGTACCATCATGGCTCAACACTCAAAGTCCGTGTCGGGGAATCCTCACGAGCTTGTTCAGAAGCCTGCCGAGTCGAGTTTACAAAATTGCAGGGAAGTGATCAAGTAATCAAGCTATACGATGCAATTCAGAGGCAAAAAAAGTCTTTAGGTGATGAAGTGTACTATGATCTGCTCAGGTTTTGTGTAGCAGCCATTCCTCTCGGAGACCAAGGGCACGAGGGACGCTATGCCGCTTTACTGGACCTGCAAGATGATTTTGCAGCACTAACGAGCATTGAAGTCCAGTCCGCCACCGGTGTCATTGCCGCCATGCAAAAAGTACTTCCATCAAGAGACTCAAGGTTTATAAGAGAACTAGTGCATCTTGTAGTAGGCAGAAGTAAGTGTAATTGCTTCGGCATCTGGCAACAAGAGAACGGACATTCGTTTTCAGAAAGCGAGATGTTTGGATACTGCCTGTATACCAAAGCATCATACTTCAATCACTCCTGTCAGCCCAATGTAGACAAAATAAGGATCGGCAGGACGTTGTCGTTTACGACCTTGCTTGATGTGGATGAAGGCGCTGAACTGACCATCAATTACCTCGGAGACCGAGAATACGCCAACACAAGTGAGCGCAAGTTGGCACTTCGAGGATGGGGCTTCGACTGTGCATGTTTGTCCTGTACAAATGACTCCACGGGATGAAAGGCTACAGGATCACTCTTCGTCAGCATCCGGATCCTGTATTTTGGCTTCGCCTCGACTTTCTTGCTGTTCATACTAAGGAGGAGGTTAGTCAGTATTTCGGAAGAAGTCTGCCACATACCATATACGCAATGTCTTCGCCAGTAGAGGCCTCTTCGACGGACTTGTCTTCTCTTTTCTTCATGAAACGTGGGAACCTGATTGAGAAACCACGCTCTTCAGACACAAGACCTAGCCCGGCACGGTACACTGGGGACAAAGTGATATCTGCTCCTCTAACTTCCCATACCTCAAGAGGATGAAACCATACATCGGGGTGAAGAGCGGAGTCGTAGTTATGAGGAACCGGACCCCGGAAAGTGGTATCCGCATCCTCAGCATACTTGACTTTCATGTCCTTATAAAACTGATCTGTAAAGCCTGATATACATTTACAAACAGCCTGGAAAGTCCCCGTCTCTGCATCGCGGATCGCGAGGAGGACAGGCGACCACCAGGAGGCTTTGCGACCCATGCCGTGCCACGCGCCTATTGGGATGAGATCGAGAGAATCAGCTCCTGCATCATAATCCTTCTTCACTTTCAGCCAGGATTCCAAGCGTTGATCGGGCGTATACGTAGCAAGCAATTCCTTTTTGCGGCCCGTTTTCTTCGGACTCGCCTCCGTCAATATTGCAGGTTCTGAAAACACTTCATTCTCTAGTAACTTGGCCATGATGCCCTCACACTTTGCATCGGTGGCGGCCTTGAAGAAGGCATGCACATCATCCTCATTATTCTCAGGATAGTCTATAGACTTTACGAATGTGAACTGGTCGGGGATCTCAGCGAACTCGGATTTGAGAAGCACTCGTCGCTCTCGTAGTGTTTTGCTGAGGAGCGATGTACCGTTGAGATACATTAGGTCAAATGCGAAAAGGCATACCTGCTGTTTCACTGTATGTACATCTACATTTTTGCGAGCTCTGCCAGCCAGGGACTGGAAATTTTGCATGCCGCCCAATTTGTCCCAAGCGACAACCTCGCCTTCCATTACGAAGGATTTGACTTGAGGTCCTCGAATTGAAGGCATCAGTGCACACAGGTCAGGATACTTCTCCGTCATCTTTTCAAGATGACGACTGAAAATCGTAATTTCTCCTGATTCGCTACAATGAATCTGTGCGCGTTGTCCATCATACTTGTACTCGCAAGTATATTGCTGATTGGCCAATCTTGTAAACATGTCGTTCAAGTCCTTGGTGATCAGACCCAGCATAGGTTTGATGGGAACACCAAGCTCAATTTCCTCCCCGGTAAGGAGACTCTCTATACCGCCCTCAAGTAAGGTGGGCACCAATCGATTATAGTTTGGTTTACGCGCAAAAGACTGCTTTACAATCTGCTCCGCTCTTTTAAATATATCTGCTTTTTCCGCCTTGTCGAACCTTGAAATGTCGCTGAGCTGTGCAGTACTGTCTAAAGGTTTATTCAGTGTGAAGGCCCGAGCGAGCGCGATCAGCATGGTAGTCTTGACTGCACCGATTCTCAAATGTGCGACTAATGTTCTTGCTACGTAACGAATTTCCTCCCCTTTAGCTGACAACAATAACTTCTCTACCAGCCCTTGTTTTCTCTCTGCAGACCCATTCCCCTTGGCATTGGAAATATCGCGTAGAGCCTTATAGACACCCTTGATCGTTAGTGGCTGCGGAGCAAAAAGCGTTCGTGTTTTGGTCTTGGCATCGAATGCTACGTCGCCCGCATCTCCATATTTATCGTTCAAGACCTTCAAGGCTGCATTGGATATCCCTGAAACATTCTTGATCGCTTTCGAGATGATCGATCCACCCAAGCCAAGTTCGGTATTCTCGTATGGTGGGGCAATTGCATTGGTCGATAGCCAGACGGCATCGAGTAGACAATCAGGAGCATATGTTATTATCATGCGCAACATGTTTGTCAAGTACTCTACAATCAAGAGTCGAGATCTAGTGCCAGTAACCACGGTGAAAGTGTGAGCAAGCAGAGCGTATGGCGTCGTCTTCCCTGTCCATTTCTTCGCCATATCAGCATGTTTCAAAGGGTCGAATGATGCAGATCCGAGATCGAGATCGTATACTGCCGAATGTGCTTCATCCACGATACCTATGACTCGAGGCTTCTGTGGAGTAGAAACCGCTGAGCTTGGGAGATTAGATGATGTGATTTTGTCTACTGCAGCAGGAGGGGTTACTGCGCGCGCATGCTCAACTTTATCAGGCGTAAGTTCCCCTCCCAAGCGTCTAGCTAACTCTTCATCGTCAGCGACTTGATTATCCTCGAGATTTTGTAATTGTCGAGCAAACTCTTCATCTGCGAGCAATTGATCGTCCTGTGCGGTACCTGACGAGTTCACATCTTGAGCGCCGTAAGTAAAATCAGACTCTGAATGATCCGCATGCTCAGACTTGGTGGACTTGTTAGTTTCACGACCATTACCAAAGAACTCCGTGATTTTCTTGGCTGCATTCTTGCTGCTTGGAGATTGCCCAAAAGCTGTGATATGAGTATTCTCAAACTTTCTTCCCTTCTTCCGAGGTGTAGAAGGGCTCGATTGAGTTCGCTTGCTCATGCACTAGCGAGAAGGAAGAGAAAGTGAGGCATGCTTGTCTGTAAACCAAGAAAGAGCTTGTGTAAATTCCATAAATAGTGGAGTCATAACAGAGAATCGAGCTCCCTAGCGCGACTTATGGCATCGCGCACAGACTCCTGAATATCTTCTACTTGATAAAGACTAATCACTGCAATACTTCACTTGCGCGAGCAGTATGTGGTCTTGTAGTCAAAGGGCACAAAGTGTCTTTGGCTTGTTCACCTCCGTGCTCTTTGCACTCGCCGCAGCCATCGCCCTGACAGATTTTCTCCCCTTTCAAGCGTTTCAATCATCGCCGTCTGCAGCGCTAAACGTATCGAAGGTTGTCGTTAAGTACAGCAGAGCGCCCAGAAGCTACAGCAATAAACAACAAGAGTACGCTCACGTTCAATGGGACCTGACTGCAGACCTCACCAGCTTGTTCCACTGGAATACGAAACAAATCTTTGCATATATCGTGGCCGAGTATCCAGGCTCGAAATTCGATACTAATGATGTAACCCTGTGGGATCATATCATTCAGAGAAAAGAGGATGCTGTGTTATCCTTCAACAAAAAGAAGAATAAGTACGCTTTTGGCGATATTACAAAAGTATTTGATGAAAGAAATGCAACATATTCACTATATTGGAACGTTATGCCTGTAAGGACACCGAGAACCTTTTCATGCTAGGTAGCTCACACAGACAGAATGTGGGCGTACTAAGTTGGAACCATATACAAGGCAGCCAGGTGCTGAAATTTCCTGTCAGGAGTAATTAGAGGCAGACTTTCGAAGCTGATAAGAGCCGCATGTTTCAACCACCACACCACCACTTTAAGCTGCATTCTGTACAGGTGTGGCACCTGTCCGGCCATGTCCAGTGCGACCTTGTCCTCCTCTACCTCTGGACGAGAACCCGTTGCGTTGTTGATCACCAGGACCGATGGGCTGTCTCTGACTAATGGGTCCTGCCTGCAGGGAATTTGTGTAAAATTGGCCTGGTATATTGCTGTGCTGAGCATTCGAATTCTTGATCATGTTGTTCATGAATTGCTGATTGGATCTTTGCTGCCACGCATTGTTCTGCTCCTGATTCTGATTGCCACTGTAGTATTGACCGTCGCCACGAGCAGTATTGCGTGGAAGCAGCCTCTGCGTCGAGCCTCCGATCGAATGGCCATTCGATTTGGATTGTGGAGCTGCTTTCATCTTGCCTGCTTTTGAGGTTGCCAAGACTGTAGGGCTGGAAATGTTGAGCACGGCGGAGTACGTGACAGTCATACCACGATACTCTGAGCACCGGCCACCAAGCACCGTTCCACTCATGAATGCTGTATCGAAAACGATATCCAGAGTATCTTTATGGACGCCGATAACAGTGCCTCGCGTTGCAATTGGTACCTTGCCTGAATCGGCAACGTAGGTGATACGGTCCCCAAGTGCAAAGGTTTGATGCTGCAATCTGCTTGCGGTGTCCTCTGGTTTCAAGAGTCCTTTTCTCGGAACGCCCTTGACTGTTGTAGGGACAACGTGTCCCACAGAGCTCGAATTGAAAGCATTCGCAGCTTCTTCTACTTTAGCAACGGTTTCTTGGTCCAGCTCTTGTGCTTCCAACGGAACCTTTTCGAATGTTTTTATCGCAATGGACTTGAGCCAAGAACTTATTTCTTTTATTTTTTTCTTCGCTTCGGGTGCAGGATAGAAGTCTGTTGCGAGGAACATGTCCTTCGTCGCATTCTTCTCAAGACTAGCAATAAATTCAGGAAACTTTGATTTATAGTCTTGCAACATGGCCACAGCTTTGTCACTATACTCCCAGCCAAATTGATTGCGCCTTGTGTAACCAAGGACTTTCATCTTTTTACCCTCAAACTTGAGATTCAACCCCAGATTGATACGATCATCGTCAACTACCACTGTAAAACTTGATGTAAGCTTACTAAGACAGAGCGCGCTCATGCCCACCACTTTCCCGACAGCTGGTGCTGGATAATATGGAGCACTTCGTAGGTAATCGTCCACTAAGCGATGCCCAAAGTCAGGCTCCTTTAGATTGAGCGCTGAGATCAGAACATCAACCTTGCCGTTCGAGTGTCCCGTGACACGTGCTGGTCGGCCATAATTGAATTCTCCGAGGAAGAACGCTTTTTGGCCAATCGGGAATTCTGTTGAGACATCAAGTGCAGGTCGTTCCGCGTAGCGCGAATCTGGTCGCACAACATTTTCCACGATGCATTGTAAAGGATATTCAGCACTTTGAAATGTCTCAGAACTGAACTCTTTGATGAAAGCACCCTCATCCGTACGCATCAAGCCTTTCAGTGGTGAAACGTGACACACCACGTCGATTGGACCAGTGATTATACCCACTTTCTTGCTAGCACTGGTCTGCAATCGTCGGGTCAATTTCTGCCACTGGTGAATGTCGCCATGCTGCGGTATAGCTGTAATCCGTCTATCTTTGCCGGCATATTGAGTGCTTTCATATCGAAATAGTTCATCCGAAACAGCTGAAATTCGTGCCTCGTGTAAATATGGCCAACCAACATAAACAATCTTGCCAATCATCTCTTTTGCAATGTCTTCGGACTTCGCAGGAGTATTCTTGCTTTGTATAGTGATGACCATGGTTTCATTCTTACTATCGCGCTGGAATACGTTAATCCCATGGAAGTCAAGCGCACCAGTGATTGGCAAGGTATGCAAAGTTGGAAATCCGGCTAGCGTGTCGATACCCAGGAGAACTCCTTCCGCAAGACCACGAGTCAACTGCTTCCCGAGAAGTGATGGTAACTCATACAGAGCCATGCGACAATGAGATCGTAGATCCGGGAAAAGTCCAGGAAAAGATGACGGATACATCACGTCCAATTCTGGATCGTGACTGAATTGGATTGGATTACCATGCTGATTGCGCGCACGCTCTTCACTTGTCAATCTAGCAGCTTTACTCTCCATCGCGGAGATGAGTCTAGCTTCGTCAATGAATGGAATTTTGACAACAGCTTCCCATTCTGCCTTCTTGCCGTTCATATCAAGTGGGAAATCGTTTGGATAGAAGTCCTTGATGGGAGAAGTCTCCTCGGTCATTAGTTCCTGGAGACATTCGGGAACAAGTTTCCTGCTTCTCTCTGGGAGCACCCCCATCAATTGCTCAAATGGGTTGAAAGGGCGCCCTAAATGAAACTTGAAGTCCGACTGTAGGCCCTTTCTAATGTCACTGATTTTGGGAGCATAGTGGTAAGCGTAGTACCAGCCCCAACTTACCACACCGTGATAATAGTAGTACAAAACCCACTGTAGACCTTCGCAATAATTAAACGTCATTTTGGTCAAAGCTTCTTCGTCTTCGATACCAAATCCTAATTTCTCTTTGTAATACTCATTGCGCCAAACGTCAAACTTCATGTCGTAAGCTTTTTGCATCTCTGCTTCCGCATCTTCTACAGTTGTCTCCACCACGGGTGCACTTTCGTATCGTGCGACAGCTTCCTCTATGCTTTTTTGAGGTTTGCCAGACACTGTATTTAAGGACAATTTTGAGAATTGTACAATCTGACCACCCTCTTCCATAGCTACAGCCTTGCGCGAAAGTGAGAGGTCTGAGCACAATTGGCGAACGAAATTACGCATAACCTTGTCTTTTTCTGATACCATCACTGACTCAGTGGATTGTCCTGCAAGCATAGTTGCTATCTGTTCGTAGACGTGTCTTTGCTCCGAAGTCAGAATCAAGCGGTTCGACGCTCGAGCCTTTTCTATATTTTCGAGATGTCCTCCTTCTTTGCTTTTGAAGTAATTAGCATCATGACTTTCCGCCTCAAAGTAATCCTTTTCGAATTTCTCAAGCCCCTCTAACATCTTCCCAAGTCTATCTTTATTTATAACACCATTATCGTTCATATATCCGCCACAAAAAGGGATTGTCTGTTTGTACACTTTATACATGAGGGCTAGTGCGCCTTCGTTAATATGCAGATTAGGTAAATTAGGTAAAAAGTCGTTTCCAATGAAGAATGCCATTAGAATGAAATCGTCAATGATTCGCTCCAGGTCATAAGCAAAAGGCAAAGTTGTTCTTAATTCTTGGAACTCAAGTTCCAAATACTCACGCAGCAGAGACAAGTGCATGAGGAAAAAGTGCTGGGCATCCAGTTCTTTCGCCCGAGCACCCGATTTATTGGGTCCAAAAGTTACTTCCTCTCTTAAAAGACAGAAATGCGGCTCATGACTCACTAGACCAAGCATGATAAGATCTGCATCAAGGCCGTACAGACATTCTCTCACGTTCGGGTCATATTCTGGTTGGGCCTTAGCAGCTCTGATGTATTCCATGATCTTGTGCTCCCCTTCGCCAGGGACGTCGTGACCGGAAAGTACCACAGTCACCCCGCGCCAGTCTGCATCTTGTGTAACCTTCTTGTTGACAAAGTACTTCAATTGTTTCGACAGCTTTGCCATGAATAAAGTACCAGGGGTGATGCAATTGCTGTCAAAAGGATCGTCTTCCGGTAATTGTTCTCCCTTTCTGAGAGCCGATTGACGCGCATCATGCGCGTCCTTGGCAGTTCTGAACCTTCTCGACCTCTGTTGGTTCATCTTCGCTCGAGGTGCACAGCCGTCAATTGCCATGAAGAACAGTTTTCTGGGCTTTATGGTGGTGAACAGATGCTCTATGTAGTTGAAAATAGCCAGAAACATTTTGTCTTCAGTCAAGCCTCCAGAGACTCCATGATCATCTTTGTGTGTCGCATTGTGGATGATGCCATTCATGTCGAGGTACAGATTATCGAATTCCGGGATCGAATCGGGCTCTATGAGTCGAGAGCATAAAGGATAGCGCTCGCTCATCCATCCTAGAAGATTTATGAGTAATTGATATACTGCAAAAGATAAGACCACTTACGAAAGAACTTTGGAATGCCCATGATGATACTAAAAGGGAAAAGGCCGAAGACTTGGGTGTCTGTACCGATGTATGAGATGTTTGTAGAAGTTGTCCTGCACTTGCTTCATCCGTGCTTGATCGGTTGGCGCCACGAAGGGCGTGAGATCCTTGGGAGCTCCTATTTCTCGCGTCCACTTATTCGCGTATTAACACACCTTGTCTGCTAGTAAGAATAAAGTATCAATGTCAACAGCTGTCACAGACGAGGAAGAAGCGCGGAGCGAAGAATCCAGAATCGTCAACGAGGAATACAAGGTTAGATCTTGCCTGTGTCTTCTAAATCTGCTGGGAAGCTTAAATATAGCAGATTTGGAAGAAGAATACTATCTTCCTGTACGAGACAGTAGTGACACATGCACTGGAATGGCCGACATTGACGTGTCAGTGGTTCCCTGATGTTGAGACGTATGTGGTTTTTATATGTATGACATGGTCAGAGCATCATTCCTGACTTGATACAGGCCTCCGGACAAACCCTACGAAATACACCGGCTGTTAATTGGCACACACACATCTGATGAAGACCAGAACTATCTCCAGGTCGCTAACGTTCAACTACCGCGTCGACCTGGTGTTGATCTCAAAAACTACGACGACGAACGTGGAGAAGTCGGAGGATATGGCGGCGTCGGTTCGCAGGAAGCCCGAATTCAAGTGACACAGAGGATAGATCACGAAGGGGAAGTGAACAGGGCGCGCTATAAACCTCAGAACCCAAACATCATTGCTACTATGGGAGGTCGAGGCAATGTGCTGATTTTTGATCGTACGATGCATTCGAATAATCCTACGGGAACATGCGAACCGCAAATACGACTCATTGGACACGAATCTGAGGGATGGGGTTTGAGCTGGAGCACGCAAAAGGACGGATTGCTGCTCACAGCCGCTGAGGACGTTCGCATGTGGGACATCAACGAAGTGACACAACTAAGTAAAGGCACAATACTGGACAAGTCAGAAGTGTATCGAGCTCACAAAAGTGGGGTGAACGATGTTCAATGGCATCCAACGCAAGCGTTTTTCTTTGGTTCCGTTTCAGATGATCAGTTTCTCAATATCCATGACATTCGACAGAGCAGTCGTGACATACCTGCATACTCTACCGAAGCTCACAAAGCACCAGTCAACTGTTTGGCATTCAGTCATCTTAATGAATACGTGTTAGCCACTGGATCATCTGATTCTACCGTAGCACTGTGGGATCTACGAAACTTGAAGACTCGTATTCACTCTCTGGAAGGACACAAAGACGGTTGTTCTATTCAGACCCTGAATTGGCATCCTACGGAAGAGACCATTCTCGCAAGCGCTGCTGACGACAGGAGACTGTTGCTCTGGGACGTTTCACGCATCGGGGAGGAACAAGATGCCGAAGACGCGGAAGATGGTGCTCCAGAATTGTTCTTTTGTCATGCTGGACACACTGAACCCTTGTCCGATTTCTCCTGGAACTTGAATATGCCCTGGACAATAGCGTCCGCTGCACAGGACAATATTCTGCAAATTTGGCAGCCAGCCAATAATATCATTGCTGAAGAGGATGCAGTAGATCTCGACCTGGGCGAGTAAAAGTGACGTGGCTGTGGAGCTCGCAAAATTCCTTTTTTTTTTTTTCCATTGACTTCAACGACATTATATGCTACAACAAAAGCAGATTGACCGTTTCGCGATTCATCTACGCGTAACCCCAGACGTGGTTTACGAACGATGACGGAATCGTGCACAATAGTAAATTATTCGGTGCACAGAGGATTTCGAGTCCTCATCAAACAGAGTGAAGCGTCACAAAACCTGATTCTAGTACTATTTTCTTATCCGAAAACCTGCGGCGCTATCGCTGCAAAACTCATAAACATTAATCATTTTCCAATCATGCCACCTCCTGATTGACCCCTTTCACGGTCAGGGCGTCTCCTTCGAGATCGACGTGTACCGTTGCCCCATCTCCGAATTCACCACGAATGAGAGCTTGAGACATCGGTGTCAAAACTTTCCTCTCAATGAGTCGATTTAGTGGCCGAGCACCATATATCCTGGAATACCCATGCTTCGCCAACCACGTCTTGGCCTGGTCGCTCACGACGATAGTCATGCGTTTGTCCTTGACTCTCTCATTCAATTCCGCGAGTCGCATCTCCACGATACCCATAAAGGATGTTTCCGAGATTGGATTGAACAGTAGGGTGTCTGATAATCGATTTAGCCATTCCGGTTTGAAAAAGGATTTGATGACAGTCATGACCTGATCTTTTGTTGAAGTCTGTAGCGACCCATCTGCTTGAAGTGGTACGTCCGCGATCAAGTCACTTCCTAGATTGGTTGTGGCAATGATGAGAGTGTTGCGGAAATCAATTTTCCTTCCTTGACTGTCCGTCAAAAACCCTTCGTCTAGGACCTGCAGCAGTAGCAAAGAGACGTCTGGATGCGCCTTTTCTAGCTCATCGAGTAGCAAGACTGCGTACGGTCGACGTCTTACCGCTTCCGTGAGCTCGCCTCCGCCTCCTTTGGTGTCGAATCCAACATATCCCGGGGGTGCCCCAATGAGTCTTGAAAGAGTATGTTTTTCCTGAAACTCAGACATATCAAACTTGATGAGTGCTTTGTCGCTATCAAACAAAAACTCTGCCACGGACTTTGCTAGCAATGTTTTGCCAGTACCCGTACCGCCACAAAAAAGGAAGGAAGCGAGCGGTCGATTTGCATCTTGTAAACCGGCACGAGAGAGTCGAATGGCATCGCAAACAGTGCTGACCGCGGCGTCTTGGCCGACGACTTTTTGATATAGGTAGTCCTCCATGTGAAGCAATTTCTCCTTATCGCCCTTCATCAACGATGTCACTGGAATGCCTGTCGTTTTGGAGACGACATGGGCAATTTCATCCGAGCCGACACTATCATTCAATAGTCCACTCTCAGAGTCTCCTGCATCCTTGACTTTTTCTTGTAGATGTGGAATGATGGAAAATTGCAATTCTCCAGCCTTTCCAAAATCGCCTGCCACTTGAGCTTGCTCCAATTCCAAACGTGCTTTCTCGAGCTCGCTTTTATACTGGGCCTTCTCCTGCAAAACGTCCCGTTCCTTTTCCCATGCAGTGTTGAGGCCGTCAACTTCATCCTGCTTTTGTTGAAGTGTCTCCTCAAGGGCTGTACGTCGGTCTACGGAGACTGGATCGGTCTCCTTCTTCAGTGATCCTAGCTCAATCTGAATAGTCATGATGGAGCGTTCGAGATCTTGAATCTGTTCTGGCTTGCTTTCTTGCTGTAGACGTAACGCGGAGCAAGCCTCATCCAGTAGATCCAGAGCCTTATCGGGCAGGAACCTGTCGGAAATATACCGATTTGAATAGATAGCAGCAGTCACCAATGCACTGTCGTGTATGGTGACTCCATGGAATACCTCGTACTTTTCCTTCAGCCCTCTGAGGATAGAGACGGTGTCAGCAACCGTCGGTTCCGGTATCTGTACGGGTTGGAATCGTCTCGACAAGGCTGCATCTTTCTCAATACTCTGTCGGTATTCTTCAACTGTCGTAGCTCCAGCCAATTGCAGTTCGCCACGTGATAAGGCTGGCTTTAACATATTCCCGGCGTCAATGGAACCTTCAGCTTTTCCTAGTCCAAGAAGTGTATGCAGTTCATCCACAAACAGTATTACGCCACCTTGTGCATCCTCAACATCCTTCAAGACGGCCTTTAATCGTTCCTCAAAATCGCCTCGAAATTTTGCCCCTGCCATGAGTAGCCCTAGGTCGAGAGAAATCACCTTTTTACCGACCAAGGACTCTGGAATGTCCTTATTCAGCACGATTCTTTGTGCTAGTCCTTCCATGATGCTAGTTTTACCCACGCCCGCAGAACCAATCAAAGCAGGATTATTTTTGGTCCGCCGCGACAGGATCTGGATCGTTCTTCGAATTTCGGAATCCCGACCAATGACTGGATCTAGCTTGCCTTCTCTTGCGCGCTGAGTCAGATCGATGCCGTACTCTTTCAGTGCAGAGCCTGGTTCCTTATCAGGCGCCATATTCATTCTATGTGTACCTCCAGGCTGTCTCGGTGTTGCATAGCATCTGCTTTGAGCGAGACTTATGACGGAGGCGCTGGATCTAGCTGTCGTGCGAGTGAATAGATATGGTTGATGTAGTCTTTTGCAGTAGGGTCTCGCATAGTTATTGGCAATTCGTATAGCTTTCAGTCGACTCGTGGCTCTCAGCATATTCACAAGAAACAAAAGGCAAAAGCAGTCGAAGAGTGTCTTGTTGGACAATAAATAATGTGCTGATGGACGATTTGCCGCTCAGCCATATTTCATTGCTAGAAAATTCTAGAACTTGCTAGCACAAGCCACAATTTGTTTGAATATTCCGACAAACGAAGCGATAGAAAGTGTAGTCAAGGCAGCTGTTCATAGCCTATCGCCGCGATCACGACCTTCAGTCGCATTACCGGCAGCTAATCGGTATTTTCGCTCTGGATAGACCCCCGTCGACTCTGTAGTCTCGACAACCTTTGCAGTCGCACCATCTTGACCTGCTTGCTGTTGCGCTTGATGTCGTGACACTGGAGTCGAGTTTAGCTGCGAAAACCTTAACACAATTAAACACGAGATGGGACTTACTGGCAACACCGGAAGTATGTGAGAGCCTCTTTTTGTGGTCTCTGTCCCTTCTGTCATTGATGTCTTTCTTTGCATAATAATAGGCCACACCTCCAGCCAGTATAAGAGATCCCCAGCCAAGGGCCATCGAATTCGGTGTGTTCATCGCTACACAAAAGTTTCTTTCTTCCAGTCGAAATCAGCAATAGCTTGCTTCCAACTTTGCTGACTTTAGGCCGCCGCAATCGTTGGTGGGACCACCGCTTGAATCATGCCCGCGCACAGCTGTAATACGCATTCTTCTCAAACAGGCAATGCGGCCCGACATCAGCCGATCTCAGCAAGATGCCGCCTAATGGAGGACACTACACGCCGCAACAGTTCTTACAATTATAGAATTACACTATATACTCTGATAGTATCCGGCTATGCAAAAGCTGTAGATCGATACATCTCATCATGTCATCAAAAGAAACCTCTTTAATGCGCCGCTTTTGGAGGGAGTGACGAGACAGCTTTGTTGACCGGTGCTGCGGCAGCGACCACGGCTACAGCTGCAGGCTGAGGGGCAGGTGTCGGCCCCATAGCAGCAAGCATAGAGATCATGGCGGGTGTCGGGAATGGACAGTAAGTTGCAGTAACTGTTGAAACACTAGGACATGCAGCATTCTCTGAGCTTACAGACAAGTATATTTTCGTAGTCTTGATGACAACGGCGACAGTAGGGACAGTGATGATTGTGGTCGAGCTGCCCAGTGACAAAAGAGTTCGGACCGTACTTGTTGGAGCGACGACTGTGACATAGACTGTTGAAGTGATTGGCACCACCTTTGTCACGATGACTGATGTGGGAACCATCTCGGAAACGACCGTGGTGACTAGTGTCTGCGTGGAGACCTGACTCGTGGTGTAGAATACTATGACAGTTGTGATGACAGTGCTTGGGCCAATGGTTACCGTCACTTCCGTGGTTACAGGTAATTGTATGGTGCTAGTGATTGTTCGCGTGGCCGGAGAGACTTGAGCAGCAGCAGCAGCAGCAATAACAGGACTGGGTCCTGGTGCTTGGGGAATTGGTGACTGTATCGAAGACACAGCGACATTCCTTCGTCGTAAAGCTTGCGGAAATTTGTCTTTAGGATTTGCTTGTACTGCGGCCGCGGATGCTACCGTTATCAGGAAGCAAAGGTTGAGTAAGTGAGTGAACAACATTGCTGAAACGAGAGACCTGGAGTGCTGGAGTGAGACGAATTGACCAGAGGACCCGCGACAGGACCTGTACTTATTCTCGCCGCTAATTGTTTAGCACAGATCTGCTGTCACTTCGGCCTAAGGTCTTTCCCCACTTCATGTACGCCAGATGTCATAGCTATGACTGAAGTCTAGTCCTTGTCTCGTGATGGGCCACGTTTCCTCGGGCGTAAGTCTGAGCATTTTGTGGCTCACACTCTCCATGGCATGAGATGCAAAGCTCTGACCCAGCACAACGGCGGCACTTAGGAAGCCTTTTATTACAGCCACGAAGATATACCTTAAACTTGACCTATGCAGAAGGACCTCTTCTCAATTTTTCCATCACTAGCTAAGGGTAGCACTGGACAGAGACGGAATTGCTTGTGCAAGTGATGTCTTTCCGTCAGAGTATAACGGAGAAAAACATGTACTTCGTATCACTTGTGGTCTGGTGAACATAAATTGGAAACTTTTTCAAGCGATATGATGTGTTCCGAGGCAATAGATTGTAGACTGATTGGTGCTCGTCTCTCGTCCCCGCCTTGGTGGAATTGTGGTTGCAGGATGGGGCTTGCTCCACAAACTGTCGCATGTCACACAGCCACGCTCAGCGAATAAGCACAAACCTTGGGCCCCGCGTTTTCGTTGTGCATACAGTGATTCCGTGGCCATGTCAAGTCTCGAGAGCGCGTTCAGCATGGAAAATCCAAGGCGAAAGGAGATTGTAAGTGATCTTCCGCCTTCTGAAAGGTATGCAGGACTACTCAAGTGCTGAAAAGAGACATCTACGGCGCATCGCCGCTAATTATTCACCCTATACATGTGGCTTGTTGTGTCTTTTTCCTTGGCTGTGATATCGCCATGCGCGAAAAACTCTAGTAGAAGAAATCGTGTTTCGCGGAAGAGCATTCGTTTATAGCGAATATCTTACTGAAAGCCACAAAATGGCTGAGACAGTATTTTATGACGCATCACACTTGCAGCTGGTCATTTCACGAGAAACCCTTCAGTGATACACTTAATTGTTAATTGAAGTACTCAGACAGATGGACGGGACTGTCATGTCCAATCACTCCACTAGAGCCACATGACCTCAGAACACGTTCTTCAAACTGTGTGGCTCTCGAGAACAAGCAATGAGAGAAATAGGGCATAAATCCATGCTTTTAGAGTGGTACCTTCCAAGACTTGATTATTTGCTGATTTTCTCTGAATGTCTTGTTTTGGTTAACGAGTGGAGTTCATTGTTGTTGCAAAACTCCTCTTGGCTTGAGTGGCATCGAAAATAATTCTGGTTGTTTTTAGGTCCGCAACATCACTTGTGATATACCTCTGTTAGAGTGGAACATAAAATCGCCGCATGTTGTGCCCGAGTACAGGTTACGAAAAGTGTCTCAGACGTGATATTTGCAGCACAAAGGATACAGTATACATGATTTGATCATTATATTGCAATGCACGCCCAAACAGTGCCTCTTGCTAAACCGACTCTCTAATCCCACTTGGACGCTGTCACTGGTTTACTCTTCTTTCTGCTCTTCGCTTCCCGTTCTTCCATTTCAGGTGCTTCATGCTGCTTCTTTTCAGGATGGGCTTTCTTTGCCGCTTCAAGCACTTCATTGACTCCATATTGATCTCCGCCGTCATCCTTCTCATATTGAACAGGACCGTCTCTCGGAGCCGCCGCATCTGCGCCCTTGAATCCTTGTCCTGCGCGACCAAGCACCTCAAAGCGATCCTCTTTTGTAATACTGTCCATCGTCTCAGCCGCGTCTTCTTCCTGGCCACGAAAAGGTCTGTAGATTGCATTTGCTGCTTCACGGTTGGCGAACAATGGCTTATCATATAAGTTATACGAATCGTCAGCACCAAATCCAGAATCCATGCCGGCAGTTTGATTGAACAAGCGTTGGTCATACATGGCCTCCTTGCTTGCAGTGGGCTTTGCCAATCCGAGGGCAATCTTTTCTGAAATGTCACGGTTATTTTCACGTTCCATATACTTCATTTGTGCCTCACGACCCATTCTACCCACTCGCATGGCTCTTTCGGCATCTTGACGTCGTTCCTTTCGCAGACGTTCACGCTCTTTAGCATCTTCATTATCAGATTCGGAATCAGAGCGGGGATCTACAGAGCGCTGGCGTGATCGCGACGCGTTTCTGGTATATCGGCGCGGTGGGCTGTTGGAGATTGACCTGGAGCGGCGGCGGCCTACTAAGGGAGATGGTGATCGGCGTGGCGACATCGCCATATTGCGACTTTCCCTTGCTTTTCGAGCTAGTTGTCGTAGCTGATCCTCTTTCTTTTCACGTTCCTTTTCGGCAATTTTTTGCTGCATGAGACTCCTGCTCCGAACCTCCTCACGCGCATGTCTATCGGCAATATACAGCGCCTCACTGAGTTTTGCAAAATTGTCGTTGATACTGGTATCTTGCAGGCCGCGACCATCTGCTGCAAGTCGAGCTTCTAGTGGCACTGTGTACCCTTTTGAGTTCTTCCAATTGGAAATCGAAGGTGGAATCATCCAGTCCTGTTGATCCTTGGCAGTGATTTTGCGTGGCGGAGAATGCATGACAGGAGGTGGAGGTGATCCTGGACCACGAGGCACTTTCCTGTGTCTGTGTTTTGGAGGCTCGAGCGGATCTTCAGGCATGTCGACCATCTTGATGATTCGTTGGCGATGTGACACGTCTGACGCCTCTCCCATTTGGTTTGACGGTGTGTATCGTACATAGGTAGGCTCACCTTTACGTTGAGTCTTGACTGTCTTTGGCCGGGAAGAAGCCAACTGGCCAGACACAACCATTTGTAGTGCAGCATTGGTTCTATCCGCTGTTGCCTGTACTTCATCCTCACTAGGCCGGCTCAGGTCAAGCTCTCCAGTTTCTATTTTACTGCGCAGAGGCACAAGATCCTGAAAACTAGTATGAATAATCGCACCGCTTTTCTCGTCCCGCCCTTGTTTTGCGATTGCATCGTAACGAATTTTGCCCTCGCCATCGACCTGAAGAGCTAGGGCGCCACCCGCGGTCTTCTTCTTCTTTAAGCCCATCTCGAGAGGGTACTGCGCTATGTTGATTTCTGGAAAAGAACCACCATCACCGTAATCCTCTGTCGAGCGTGGTTTCCAATTATTCCTTGAGCCATACGGAGGAGTGCCTGACTTTTGTGAGATCAAGGCAGAAGTTGTGACAGGCCTACTAGGCTGTGAATTTTCAAGACTCTGATAAGGTCGCCGCTCCTCATTGACAGGCTTCGGAAGGAGCTTCATGAAAGCAGACATGATGAACCAGGAACCAATCGAAGGCGGTAAAGATGCCTAAGAGGAAGCAGTCAAGTTACTTGGACAGATGAGTTCTTGGTTAACGTTCTTGTCAATTTTTGGACCGCCTGCACGTGCTTTCGAATCTGGTCGTTTTGTTTTGAAGTCGCAAATTCAGTTGAAGGCAACAAAGAACCATAACCTTCCTCCCAGGTGATTCCGTTTGGTCTGCGCACGCCGCTCGAACCGCTGTGAAATGGTTCAGGATGAGTCTTTAGTCGACACAACAAGATCCGACAATTTCGGCTGGGTACATGATTCAACCTCAAGGAACCATCCGACAGTGAATCAGACGGCTGATAAAAGCACCTTCTTGAGAGGTAAATTCTCCGGATGAAGTCTTCCTTCTGCGTCAAAACTGACGTTCTAGATCACCTCGATAGTGTGCAGAAGAAGCAAGTTTGCCAGATGGCAAGGTCGCTTGACATCATGAAGACTCCAACACAGCATCAGAACACGCGCATGGTTCAGCAGACTTACCCGCACGAAGCAGATCTACTACCGCAGGCATCCTCAAGCCCGAAGTCGGATTCATTTCTGACAAGACCGGAAAGGGTTTCCAAGCTCACAAACTCTACAACTACGCATCGTTCCATGTCGCCGACGCCAACAACGACCACTCTGTCTATGCGCAAGCACTCGATGTTACAACCTGCTTCCGCAAAAGGAGAACGGGGTAGATCTTTCATTGGCTCAGAGTTATCCGGAAACTTTGACACAAGTAAGCCGCAATCCAATTCTACTTCTGCGGCGATACCGGAGACCAACTATAAAGCTACAGAGATCTGCCATATTGAGGATTCCCATTGGAGAGAATTTGACCGAATCAAGCATGGTCAGCAGCAGGATCAAGCCAGGAGATCTTCGATGCCAAATCAGAGGCAGCAAGAGGATGACATGACAAAACAGCGTTCAGTACAGGAGAACGATCTCCACCTAGACCAAGGTCTGCGTGCATCATATTCGAGAACACGAAACAACTCAAGTGTGCGCCGGTCAATAGCCAGCTCAGAAGGCTCCTTGCTTGGCAAGTCTCATTCGAGTCGTTCACGCAAATCAAGACGTTCTAACGAGACACTGATTGAGGACTCAATTCCGGCTCGTTCAACTCTGGACTTTCAGACGAACTGCGCAACTGAGGGGACCCTTACAGACCATGTTAACGAGCATGACTCTGATTTGTCCAGAGTCGACTCCCAAGCCACAACTTTACAAAGAGCAATTTCGATGGCTTTACAACCTAGCGATGAGAGAATACAGAATCCGGTACTGCAAAAATCAGTCCCTGCGACCACTGAAGCCATTGTAGCTCGTTACAGGCAGTCCTTGAAGGGTCAGAGTCATAGTATTGTGCAAGATCACAACAAGCACAAGGGTCGTCGTGATCATAGCCAGGCTCAATCTAATGAAGACATCGAAAGCAAGGCTATGACGGAGATCTCAAAATCGGCTACTTCTACGAAGCCATGTCAGGACGATCGAAGACAGCGACAACAACAGATCTCACATCCAAAGGTGACTGAGCTGCTTGAGACATTACAGCAGGCGAGGGAAGAATGCTCACGTCGTGGCCACATGATTGATGCCATGATCGATCGTGCCCAAGGTCCTGGAAGTGTGGATACTACAGTCCTCAACCTGTTGGACGAGGCAGGCAGGAGTACCAGGCAGTTGCAAGAGCAAATTGAGATATATAAGCTTCAGGTCGACTCAATGTCCCCAATCGTGCGAGCAAATCAATCTGCGAACAAGCCTATGGTACAAGAATTGGTTTCGGAGTCGTCAGTGCCAGACAGACAGACCTCCCGCAACGCATCACAGATTTCAGAAAGTGTGGCTCAAAGTATTTCTGTTGTAGCAGACCGCGAGGAGTCATATATAGACAAGGTAAACCGCTGGGAAAGCGGCCTTTCTGCGACACCGGCACCCAAATGCACTCGCGCCAAGGTCGACGATGCTGTCAAGCGTGCTCAACAATTGCTGAGTCGAAAACCTGCGGGCATAAATATGGACGTGCCACGGAGAGACCGTTTCGAGACAGAAAGACCTTTAATCCCGGAGAATCTAGGTATTGCAACTTATGACCCTGTGTCTATATGCGATCCATGGAAGCGACTTCGGCCAAGTTCAGGCAGGAGTACCAATGATGCAGATCTACCGTTAGTTCCTGAACCGGCAGAGAACAACCACGAGACCTTGAAAGACAGTCAGTGCCGGATTTCTGCGGCCCAATCGGGGAATGCCAGTTTTCCGGATGTGATACCTTTGACGGCGGAGATGATGCCTGATGCCCGCGATCCTCATAAGCGGACAGAAGATAAACTTTTCCAGCGACTACATCTGATTCAGATTGAAAAGCTCGGGCGTATAGAGCTTGAAAATTTGGTCAAGAATATTCTCGTTCAGTTTGACGTACCATACCCTCAGGTAGCTTCACGAATTCCCGAGTTGGCTTCACAACTTGACAACAAGGGAGAGTCTACGCATGATCTATTGTGGCATGAGGCCTTAAAGTTGCGGGAATTTGCAGAGAGAATGCATACAACACTCTATAATGGAGAAAACATCGAGGGCTCAATCATTTCTCAAGCATGCTTGACAAATATGAATCGCCGAGTGGTCAAAATGCAACGAGCAATTGAAAGACATCGTGTATAATATAATGGTTGGAATGTCAATTTTTTTTTTTTCTTTTTTTCTTTTTATATGATACCCTCTATACTCCATACTATCTTTTACTTTCTGGTCAAGACCAGTCATCATTATTTTGCGCAACCATGTTCGCTTAAGATACGCCTAGTCAGGAGCCTTCCGCAGGAATCAAGTAAATTTTCTACATGTCTAGACTAAAATAAGCCCAGCTTGAGCTATTGTCGTTCTAGTGCTGCTATTCTACAATCTTCAGAGCAGAAAACCTTGTCATGGGAGCCCGAGTCCCAATGTCCCACTTCGGTCGCATACAGGAGTAACGTCCTTGACCATGCTCAGAACCAGCCCATTTGTTGGCTGTTCAGTCATCTGGTGAGGTTTAGAATTCGTTGAGTATGGAGCGATAGTACTCGAGCGAAGCGGAGCGATCAGTCTTTTCCCGCTTTTCAAAGACACCTGAACGTTGCGTCGCACCACCACAAAGACCACCTTCGCGTTGCAAAGCAAGGAGTCTTACGGTCGGCTGTCCTGCGCCGACCATGATATCGTCCCTGTCTTGGCGAGAGGGTGTGAGGAAGACTGGACGCAGGTCGGCTTGTTGTTGACATTTCAGCTCGACGCTCCCTTCTTCCAAAAGGATCATGTATGCCGGAGACAGCATAGGTTCTTGTCTCTCTGGAATCGACACGAAACGTTCGTCCGATTCGTCTGGTGACTCCAGTGTGTCCGTGCATATTTCGTGGTCAGAGGTCGCATAGAATGACTCATTGTCCGACACACTGTCTGAGCAGACTGTAAAGACAGAAATCTCGTCCTCCCATTCGTCCTCCCATTCGTCCTCCCATTCGTCCTCCCATTCGTCGCTCCCACCGCCCACATCCTCATCCATATCTTCCCGCTTGTCTTCCACCTGGTTGCCAACCTCGATTCCGACCTCTTTCCGTTCCTCGTCTTTGTCTGTGTCATCATAGTCGTCCTCGTCCTCGTCCTTGTAGCATGTACTGACATAGTATGTATCTCCAGAGCCATAGCCCCGGTCAATGGAAAGAGCTTGCGACGATGTAGTACTTGCAAGAGATGAGCGACCCGGTATCATCCCGTACTCTTCGATTTCGTCGGCCCATTGAACCTTCTTCCTAGCATCATGTATAGCGGCGGCGGAGGCAGGCTCATCCATGTGGTGCTGGCCAGACAAATGCTCGCAGGACTGGAGATTACTTGCGAGTATGTGATGAATCCTCTCAGCAACGCTACTACTCTCGCCGCGATTGACGATGAATTCCCCAGAACCCGTGGCTTTTGTGATGCTGCTGCTTGTCGGCTCGCTCTTATAATTCTTGTATTTTTCTTTGCCGAACATCATTGGCGCTTATATCTTGGGAAGAAGGGTGTTTTGACTTCACAAGAGGAAAGTGGCACTGACACTTGTTTAAGTAGATGACCATCGCCAGTGATGACTCATAACTCTTTGCGAGTTGACTCATGACCTTTTGTCAGCTGACTCATGACTGTTTGTAAGATGTCTCATCACCAATTCACGAGGTGGAGACTCCTAGCAAGGAAGTCGTCCTCGATCCAAGCATGCTAGGTAGGAATAAGCGGCCGTCAAGGCAGGGTCCATTCAACAGAACCAAGAAGCTCCCTAATATATAGTTGTGATTGTGGTTGTGGCTGTATGCTGGTAGAGGCAAGTGGGCATATCGATTTCTTTGCTGAGAGTGCAAACAACTTAGCAGTTGACGACCGTGAGACTCCTTGCTTTGCAACGCGAAGGTAGTTTTTGTGGTGGTGCGACGCAACGTTCAGGTGTCTTTGAAAAGCGGGAAAAGACTGATCGCTCCGCTTCAATCGAATACTATCGCATCCTACTCAACGAATTCTAAAGCTCACCAGATGACTGAACAGCCAACAAATGGGCTGGTCATTCTGAGCATAGTCAAGGACGTTACTCCTGTATGCGGCCGAGGTGAGGCTTTGGGAGCACGCTGACATGCTGCAAAAATGCCGGCCGCAGTTTAGCTCTGCTGCTTCGTCATGGTCAAAAACAGTGTCAAGGAGATGTTTGGCTGAACAAATCGCTATATGATGCGGCTTGCCTTGGAAAACTGCGGTTCAGTATGATACGCCGAACAGGTTTGTAGCGGACTTGCCATGGATGCAATGTCAGCTCCATTCAATGGACCGAAACTTTAGGCAGTAGAAGTCTTGGATGAAGCAGCCGTGCTCTTCATGTGATGCAATGCTTCCGAAATTCATTAGGTGATAGAAAGCGATCAGTGGATAATTCCTAGTGCACTGAAGGCCATCAATACAGAAATCGCAGACAGTTCCATCACATCACTTGAAGCAAAAGTTAAAGAGTGCACGTGTCTGGCAGCCCATGCTGTGGCCGGAACTAATCTCAATCACGTGACAAGACTTCCAACAGTATTCCCACTACGGAAAAGTTGGGCCTAGTCCATAGTGACTTGGTAGGACCTTTACCATTTTCAACCGTAACTGGGTTGAAATACTTCATGACTTTCTTGGACGACGCTACTAGCATGTCTTGGGTTATTTGCATGAAGAATAAAAATTCTCATACAAATTTTAACGCTTTCATTGAATGGGCGGCTAAGGTGACCAGACAATCAGGTCATCAATTGAAGATTCTTCGGACTGATGGAGGATTAGAATATTCAGCTTTGGACGATTACTGCGCCAAGAGAGGAATTGTTAGACAA